>BQNB010017807.1:2608-45553 GCA_026074375.1 Tanacetum coccineum
TTTCATGGGTATAAAGATTGCTGACTTTGTAAGACGGTCAACGATTACCCAAATGGTGTCATACCCTTGTGATAACTTAGGAAGCTTCGTGACAAAATCCATCGTGATGTTGTCCCACTTCCATTCAGGTATCTTGGGTTGTACCAACAACCCTGATGGTCTTTGATGTTCGGCCTTGACCTTAGCACATGTCAAGCACTTATTAACATAAGTGGCGATGTCGGCTTTCATATTGGGCCACCAATATAGCTTTTTCATGTCTTGGTACATCTTGTCAGAACCTGGATGAATAGAGTATTTTGACTTGTGGGACTCGTGCATAATTACAGTCCTTAAGTCGCCATAACATGCTAACCAACTCCTGCTATTGAAGCATAGAGTTCCATCCGCACGTGGTTCCAACTTTTCCTTCCTATCCTTCTCCGGATCCTTATCATTTTCAAGCAACATGCCTCCAACATCTTCGTTCTTGATGTTCTCTGGTTTTCATGCTTCAGTCTGAGCATGCAAAATTTGTTTAGGCAGATCCAAGCTAATAGTCATGACTAAAGCTTGAACTCTTAACGGTGGTTCCCGTTCTTTCCTGCTCAAAGCATCAGCAACGACATTTGCCTTCCCTAGGTGATAACGAATATCGCAATCGTAATCACTAAGCAACTCTAACCATCGGCGTTGTCTCATGTTCAATTCCTTCTGATTAAGAATATGTTGTAAACTCTTATGATCAGTGAACACCGTACACTTGGTACCATACAGATAGTGCCTCCAAATCTTCAGAGCGAACACTACTGCTCCAAGTTCCAGATCATGAGTAGTATAGTTCTTCTCATGGATCTTTAACTGGCGTGATGCATAAGAAATAACCTTTTCCCTTTGCATCAACACAGCGCCCAAACCCTTCTTTGAAGCATCACAGTATACGATAAAATCTTCACTTCCTTCGGGTAAAGCCAGAATTGGTGCACTACACAACTTCTGCTTCAATAACTGGAACGCTGCTTCTTGTTTGTCACCCCACTCAAACTTGACCTTCTTTTGAGTGAGCTTCGTCATTGGTTTGGCAATCTTTGAAAAGCCTTCAATGAATCGTCGATAATACCCAGCAAGACCTAAAAACTGACGAATCTCCGTTGGTGTCTTAGGAGATGCCCAATCTTTAACGGATTCGATCTTGGCTGGATCTACGTGAATGCCTTTATTATCAATCACGTGACCGAGGAACTGTACTTTGGGAATCCAAAATTCACATTTGGAAAATTTTGCATACAACTCCTCTTTCTTTAACAACTCCAATATTATCTTCAGATGCTCTTCGTGCTCTTGCTTGCTCTTGGAATAGATCAAAATATCGTCAATAAAGACAATTACGAATTTGTCCAGATAAGGTTTGCACACTCGGTTCATGAGGTCCATAAACACAGCAGGTGCGTTGGTCAAACCAAACGGCATGACTTGGAATTCGTAATGTCCATATCGAGTTCTGAAGGCAGTCTTCGAGATGTCTTCTTCTCGAACCTTCAATTGGTGATAACCAGACCTTAGGTCGATTTTTGAGTAAACACTCGACCCTTGAAGTTGGTCAAATAAGTCATCAATTCTTGGTAGTGGATAACGGTTCTTCACCGTTAGTTTGTTTAGTTCCCGATAATCTATGCACATCCGTAACGATCCATCTTTCTTCTTGACGAATAGAACTGGAGCTCCCCATGGTGAAACAGAGTAGCTAGTCAAAACAAAAGATCTATACAGTCTGCTAGCTGGGAACAACCCATAATACTTAACAGACTGTACAGTAGCTACAATCATAACCCAGTCTAAGAACTGCTACTGGCCTCCTCTGGTAGCTCTGGCTCTGCAGGATCCTTAGCAGGTCCCTGCTGTGTCTGAAGCTCGATCATCTGAGTCTTGAGGCTCTTCACTATCTTTAGTGTCTCCACTAACTGTCTCTGTCTCCGATAGTCTGCTTTTAGCAGATCTGAAATCACCGACTGTCTCCTACGGTCAGCTGCCTGCAACTCAGCTATCTCGGACTGCTGAGCCATGACCGTAGTCCGAAGTAATATGCCCTCGGAATGCGTCTGATCGCAAGCATCCATCGACTGTGCCCAAGCGGCACGTGATAATCTGGCCTCCTCCTCCATCAGAACGGCTGTGCGTCTATGGAAGGGCCTATCACTCTCCAACATGTTGACTCGGGCTCTAAGTAGAGCTCGGTCATACCGTGCATCATCCAGCTGAGAATATATGATCTCATCCTCTTGGTCAACAGTAGAAGACAACTCAATAACTCTCTGGTTGACCCCCTCTAGGGTGGTCGGTGCAATCTCCTGAATGGCTCCTACAAGGTCATCCCATGTATCCCTAATACCATAGCCTAACTCTCTAGACGTCTGGCGTCCTGGAGCGGCATCTAACATATCAGCAAATCCATAAAGGTCTGCCCTAGCTGTGGTAGGTCCAACCTGCCTAGCAGTCCCAGCTGCCGAACTCTCCCCGACCTCGTATCCAGGACCAGGAGTAGTACGACACGGCCTCTTACGAAGCGGTAAACACATCTCAGGCATCTCAGTCTCATGAACATGAGATGGTAGTGCATCTCTCTGTCTAATCCCAGCAGCTCGGGATCCCAGAGATCCCTCAACATATGTAGGGCTAATGGGTGATGGTATAGGTAATGGTGGAGAGGGTATCTGAGGAAGTGGTGATGAGTATGGAGAGAGAGGTGATGGTGGTGGAGTAGGTAAGGCTAACAATCTCTCAGCAACTTCCTCGGAGAGGAACGGTGCCGGCGCCTGGGTTCGGATGGACATCCTAGCCGTGACGCGATAAGCAATGTATGGGTCCTGGTCAGCTGAATAAGCAACAGCTGCAGGCTCGGCAGGAGCTAAGTGCTCATCATCATCATCTCCTCTGTCAGCATGGGTCTTATACTAAAAACTCAGTTGTAACTCCAATTAACTTCTTGCTTGTCTTCGACTTTGATGCCTTTACACTTGCAATGTATCATATCGGCAATCCCGTTCAACTTTTCAGTTAGTCTACCTATCTTCTGGGAAACATTCTGGAACACTATCAAGGCTAGTTGCTGAAAATCGTTCTGTTTATGGACACGACATCGGTGCCTTACCTTAAGGTTCACATAGTCAGTTTCAATCTTCTTGATCTCACCCTAGGCTAGTATTTATCTGTCATATTCTTCTTAAGTGCGGCCCATGGCATGGCATCCGGGCTTCCTTCAAGGAGTGGTGGTATTAACATAGGAATTCTCACCATGTAAGGGGCATCGTCTTCGTCATGAGTGCAAGTCTTGCGAGAATTATACTAGGCTAGCTTGCTGGGCCAATTGCTAATGCTAAACACAGATTCCTTTTATCATCAAACCATCGAGGGAGTCTGACGACTCCTTAGTGCCTTTGAAGTCCTAAGGTTTGCATTTTAAGTAATTCAGAGTAAGATAGCATGACGAGCAGCCTTGTTGTGGCCTTGCCTGACTATTTGCTGTGTAGCATTCCTTAACTATGTTGCTTTGCTGCAAGCCATTGCAGCAGAAACTCATTTGATTAATTAAGGCTGAAGTTGTTTGCCACTCTTCAGTTACAGTTGTGGTCTGTTTCGCTATTTCGGGGCTGGTGTAACTGGTGGGACTGGGTTGTTTTGTGGGATCTTTCTTTGGTTGCCATCTTCTTAAATCACAAGAATATCAATAACCGTTAGATTTCAATTACAATCATAACGTATATACCATTATGAATCATAAATATAAATAGATACATCGCACTGTGACCAGAAGAAAAACTTTATATATGAGTATATTATATAAGGCTTTATTGTAATACTAGTTTATATATCTAACCCGTATATTACAATATGAATGTATGCTAGTCCCACTAATGAACAGCTAGTGTGTCCCATAAAAACCATTTTTATGAATGCAATGTTTGAAAACGGTTATAGTCCAGCAAAAACATTTGACCTGGTTCTCTATAACCTTGGCACTAAGTATTGTACCAATTGTAACACCTGTGTAATGGGTCGCAGCAGGAAGAAGGATCCGGGTCGTGTTACTTCAAGATCAATCAGCACATGATATAATATAAGATCGACACAAAATGTCATTTAAATTGATACAATGGATTTTAATTAAAAGACTATTACAAAAGCTTATAGCTTCACTTGTTCATGTTTAATATTACAAATGATGAAATAGACTTTCCCAAAATATGATATAAAAGTCATTTATGCGGTGCAATCCAAAAGTAACCAATGCATCCTTGGCACCTCGTGCTATGACCTTTTTTTTCCTGAAAACATTGTTAAACGTAACAAAAATGTTGGTGAATTAATAGGTTTTTGTATTTAAAATTATTGCAGGACCCGCCATGCGTTCCGTGATGTTTACAAATATGAAACAATCATAAAACCAGATTACATTTACACCTAGCTCATGAAACTGAAGCTCGACAGTCTTGTTCAGTAAAATATTGCTTACTCAGCCCGAAATCGATGTTTAACCCGAAAAATCCTGATTCGACATGCTATAACCGTTCTTTCCCGGTGTTAAGCTAGTCACCCGAACGGGGATATTTGGGAGGGTGTTTCCCAAATAGATCTATTAATATAACATTCAGCGCTCCATTCTTAATGTACTTTCAAACTACAACTATGCAAGTGTAACGTTCATGAAATGGGCTTAACTTGGGTTATCGCTACTTAGGCAAACATGTAAATCAATGACAAAATTCACTTGCGTCCAATTGTCAAAACAAAGATATCGTTACACCCCTCAACTAATACGTAAATCAGTAAAACTAGTCTAAAAAGTGTGGGCTATGCAACTCATTCCTCAAGTGAGTGATTCTTGATAATTTATATCAAGTGTGGGAATGCTTCACGATTATTCCCGGATTGCAACTAATTCAATATAGGTGTAATATACCGTGGTATCTTAATTAATAAGTTGATTATAACTTTTAGTCGTTACATCGTACTATCGTTCGGGGCCTATCATAATAAGTGGTAATGACATGACGTTCGAGGAGTTAAGGAACACTTTAAATAGTAATCCAACATCTCTTCGCTACGCCATCGAAGATGGCTCTCCATTATGAAAACTCCTAAGTATTATAGCACTTTGATATACAGTAATATTCATATAGCATAATCACAGACTAATCTTTTGGTAAAATAATATTTATAAAGTGGAAAACGTTTATTAATATACTTTTCGTAAAAAAAGACCTTAATTTGGTCGTTTTAAGTCGTGGCTCGCGTTTCTTACGCCAACGTCTTCGTAGTTAAGACGCAACGTGATAAGATATATTACAATTTTCAAGTTTTTGATATTCTGCGATGAATAGTGTTTTTACTGTTCACAACAGCTCCTTACTCGTTTTAGGGTTTTAATTAGCGTAAACTGGTTAATCTGTTAATAAACTATCGTTTTTATCCCGATTTTAGTGATTCCTTCGTGTGCGTCTTCGTTTTAAAAGATGTTTACGTATTTTATAAAGTTGGGTATTCACACTGATGAATATACTTTTACTGTTCATAGTTTATAAATTACTTTTATAAACTTCTAATTATCGAAAATGTCGTAGTTTATTCGTTATAGGTCGTTTTTATAGCTTTCTTTCAGAGTCGATCTAGTAATTAAAAAGTTATATCATATATTAGATGTATTAGAAACATAAGTTTCGGTAAATAAATAGTAAATTTTTAGAAAAAATAGTTGTTATAAAGTATCTTCTCGTCGTAAATCGTAAACTAACGTATCTTGTTCGTTAGAGAAATCAGGTTTTTTGAGTTTTTATATTTTCTAGAATCGTAATGAGGGTATCTATTTTTTATGAGGTGAAACCACTGTAAGATTGACAATTCGAATAAACAGCCCCTTGTATTATCCAAAATGTATTCATTTATTAAAATCTTGTTTTAGTAACTTTATAAACCCCTATTATACCTAAACTATATGTTAACATACTTTTACATTATTTTTCCATGAGATATTTTAACTATTATGAATTAATAATAGTGCATTAAATTTCTAAACTAAGTGAAAAACTCAATTTTACATATTAAAAGTCCTTGTGGTGATATAGCCTATAAATAACATAGTACACATCATAAATAATGATAATAAAAAGTATAAGAACATTAGGAAGACTTTAGGGATGACTGTATGCGGAAGAGAATAATAAGTGCTAAACCGTGTCTAGGATTCAAAACCAAGCTGTCAAGTTATAACCTTGATTAGGTTTGAAACCTAATCTATCCATTTGATTGCTTACAATCGCCTCAGAGAGTAAGTGGTGTAGTTACGCAATGGCTTGTGTAAAAAGTCCTTAGTGTGTCTGAGTGAGGATTGATGTGTATAGGCTTGTATGGATTGTAGAAAAATTTTGTATGGTTTGCTTAAGGTTGTTAATTGAGCCGTGGCTTTTGGCTAGGAAAGGAGAGAAAAGAGTGTGATTTTTATAAGTGAAAGTGTATGTAAAGTTTTACATATGCATGAGTATTTATAGGAGAAGTGAAGAGATATTTGTTAGTTGCAATGTTTGACTAGAAAGTCCATGGGGAGGGGGGTTTGACCGTGGGTTTCAAGGGGACAAGAAAGGAGGGAAACAAGGGCTTAAATGCCTTGGTCTCTTGGTTCCTCCTAATGGGAATCATCCCATGAAACTTAGGGAGGTGTTTCACTAGTTTATTTTTCTTTTCTATTATGTTTACTTGTGATTTATAAAAGAAAAGTGTAAGTGAAAGATTATATAAAAATGTAAAGTGTAGTTTTTATATAAAAGTATACTTTGTAAAGTCTTGGTATTTTGTAAAGTATTTGTTATCTTGTATAAACATATGAAACGTGTATAAATATATACATATGCATAATAGTATTAATCTTGTGCAATGTATATAAAACGTGGTTATTTGTTGAAGCGTCCGTGAATTTTTACGGTTCCGGGAAGACCTAATTGTCATTTATCGCGAACGTTACCACTTTCACGTATCCGATAAAAGTAACTTGTGTAAATGTTAATTAATTTATCCGAAAATAATTACTTAACCTTTGTTTGAGTAAACAATAATTTTGCTTGATGCCCGTTTTGTTACTGATTATTTCTTGCTTACGCGATTTAACTTAACGACTTTCCATTAAAAACAGAACGCGTTATAATACAAAAAAAGAAATAAACTAGCGTCTTTATCAACGTCGTACATTGTCCTAGAATACACGAGGTGCTATTATACAAAAAATTTAAGATAAAATTAAAAAGAAAAAAGTTATTGTTGATAAAGTAAGGGTGAATGGGAGTCTTGGATAGTCCTATTTTGGGGTTGCTTAGTATAGCTTATTTTATAAGCTAAGGGGTAGGGGTAGAGCTTATTTTAGATATTAATTACTCTGTTTTGAGCAAGGAGCCACGGTACACTTCCTTTTAATTTTTTTGCTTAAAGTTACGTGTCAGCATTGTTATTTTCAGTTATTGATGACTTTTTGTTGCTTATTTGGGTTTAGTTATGCTTAAGAATGCCTTTTTGAGTTATTAGATGTATTCATTTTCTTGTCATTGCCTAAAAATTGGCCAAGTTAGCCTTATTTCTACTGTTAGCGTTTATGAGCTTCTTTTCAAGTGCTTATGTGTTTTTGTGTTGTTTATTTTTAATATTTAATAGTGATGTTTAGTAGTGACTTTAAAATTTGTGCTTAAACCTTGCCGTTTATAGTTTTTAAAATCGTTTTTAAGAATATAAAAAGGGTGTTTCGGGTTTTAAGCCAGAAATGGGTCAAGAATGGATATGGTCAATGCGCGGTTGGGACCTTGTTGGCCAAGCTTTGGCCAGCTTTAGTGAGCCATGGTGTGAAGTTGATTTCCAAGTTTCTAATGCGACATAAAAGTGAACGTTGTTTTGAGAGTATGTCGCATTGGTCAAGAATGAGTCTGCTCAGTACTTACGCTGCTAGGACTTCTGAATGAGTTGGATCTAGATGTGAATAGATATTTGGGTAAGTTGTGTGCAAAATCGCTGGATAGAGTGTAAGAAGTTCAGTACAAGTGAGTTGTATTCTCGTGAGTTAGTTTGATGATAGACTCTAATACACATACCTCACTCTAGTGAGTTAGAAGTCTCCTAAAATGGTGTTGACCCTTGTATTGCCTCATGCAGTGAAGATAGACCTACTACTCCTCCCTCTCCGCTGCAACTCTTCTTCTTCATTTTGATTTTTCAAAAGGGGATTATTCATTCAGTATCATTTTCACCATCTTGAATACTACAAAACCTCTCCTAGACTGGCTGCTATACATACCGCGATGTTTTTAGTCCCGATATTTTTTGTAATACCACGCTCTTTACAGAGCCTTATTGCCACCTCAATATCTGTTTCGCACACTCATTTTTCTTTCTTGAGTTCTACTTTCTAGATAGCCTTATTTTCGATATAGCTAACTTTAAGCCATTTTTGTGGTACACAGCTCTACCATCACGGTGCTCAGGGGCTTATCCCATCCTAACCGACTCAGACCATGAACCGTTCTCCGCACGCTTTATTTGTCCTTTTATGCCCTTAGTTTCTTTTTAGTTTTTTAGATTGAACTTAGGCTACAGTCTATAGACCCAACAGCTCTTACTTAGGAAGCCCTTTGGATTGGCTTATTTCTTTCTGCCTTAGTAGTTACTTTGTCTTTTTTTTGCCTGTTGTGGAAATTATGCTTATTTTCATTTTCTCCTGCTCTATCTAGAGTGCTTATTTGTTATAGTCTTTTTCGTCTTTTACTTATCTTTGCTTGGTTTTATCGCCTGTCTTAGCTTTTTGTAATCTTTGTCTTTGCTGCTCTAGCTAGTCGTGATTTCCTACTCTAATATATACAACATCCTCAGATGCTAATTAAGCCCCTATTCTCTCGTGTTAAGCATATTGTTTGATTTTAGTTAATGCTCTGGTTTGGATTATTTCTCGTTGCCTTGTGTTTGGCTAAAGTTTATTGTTATTGCTTATCTTGTCCTGTGTTGCTTGTGATAGCCTTATTTGCTTATTTTTCATTTTCCTGTGCTTATTTTTTGCTAAAAAGCCATTAAGAAAAGCCACTTGAGCCTTTAAGCTCAATATAAGCAAACTGCCATCAAAAAGCCCTTTTTACAGCTTATTTATAAGCATTCTCAAAAAGTCGTAGTTAAAAAAATAATAAGCCCCATGTGCTTATTAAGTTTGTGTAAAAAGTTTTTTTTTTTTAAAAAGAGGGAGATAAGAGGAAACCCGGGTGAGCAAGACTCGAACCCGGGTCTCAACCCTCAATACACCCTCTTTTATAACAAACACTCTTACCGCTGTGCCCTTGGGTCTTTTCTGTTAGACCCTTGGGCACTTTGGTATATAAGGGCGTTTTTGGCCCTTTAGCTATAAGCTCTTTTAAGCTTATTCTGAGCTTATTTATAAGCTCAAGTTCGGGTTTCTTATTTTTCTTAGGATAGTTTTAGGGTCTAGTATTTTAGGTAATTTTCTCAGAATTTTTAAAATTAGTTTAGTATTTTTTATAATTTAATTTCTTTAAAAGTTTTAAAAATTCATAAAAAATACAAAAATTATCAAAAAAATATTTTTCTTTTTTAGGAAATTTTCTTTGGTCATATTTTACGTAGGAAAAATAGAAAAACTTTCGTAGGGTTAATTTTGCAAACTTTTGATTTTTAAAGAACGGGTCTCGGGTACGGTTCTTGTCTTGACTCGTTTTTGGGTCAAACGACCTCCGTTTTCAGTCTAGTTTTTTTTAAAACTTCGTTATTTGTCATTTAGAATCTATTTTAGCTTTTAAATTTGTTTTAGGGTTTAATTTGCAAAATTTAGGTTTTTGACCCTCGTTTTTCGTGCCCGTTTTAGGATTTAAGTTATTTAGCTTTCATTTTTAGGTTTTTCTCAATCGTTTTTGCTTGTTATTGATTAATTTAGCTTTCTACTCTTCCAAATCATTAATCTCATTCAAACTCCAATTTTCCGACTGTATCGATTCTCCAGCATAGCCTCGCTAGGGATAAACGACCCGGGAACATTCTATACTACTTCTCGGTTTCATTGATTATTGTTTTTAGATTATACTTACTATATATTTTATTATATATATTATATATATATAGTTTAGTACTTCAATCATCCAGCAGTACTAACAGGTGTACTAACAGTATTAATACTATTAGTGTTGTTAGGATGTTCAGTCTGCTTCTCCTGTTGAAGTAGCTTTTCAAACTCACTTCTTGTGTCTTGATCATCCTCTTCACATTTATCAGAAGCTCCACTTTCATTCACTACTATAGGCTTCATTCCAACATCTTCCTCACTATCCTTAGGACCTTAAGAGATTAATGGATCAGTTGTGCAGAAAGGTATCAGGATGTACTCTTGTTCAGGTTCTTTTTCCTTTTGAGCTTGACCTACAACAATGTTATCTTTGGTTCCTGCAATACCATTAGTTTGATTTCCTGCAACAACTGGCACATAGTTCATAGATTTTGACAAAGAATCAACATCAAAAAGCCAGTCTGGTCCATTTCCTTTCACATTAGGTGCATTTTCAAGAAATCTAATGTTTAAGGTCTCTTCAACTATCCTGGTCCTCTTGTTAAACACTCTCATAGCCTTACTAATCACAGAGTATCCAACAAAATATCCCTCATCGGTTTTTTCATCAAACTTGCCTAGATGATCCCTGGTATTTAAGATGCTAACAGGACACCCAAAAGGTTTCATGAAGTCTATCAGTGGAGGTTTTCCACGAATAAGTTCATAAGGTGTCTTGTTATGAGGCTTAATGACTAAGACCCTATTTAGCACATAGAAAGCAGTATTAACTGTTTCAGCCCAAAAGGTGGTTGGTAACTTAGAGTCAACTAACATAGTTCTTGCAGCCTCTATCAGAGTTCTATTCTTCCTCTCAGCAACGCCATTCTGCTGAGGAGTCCTAGCAACACTAAATTCCCTCTTAATCCCCTTCATTTCACAGAACTGATTCATTACACTATTCTTGAACTCAGTTCCATTGTCACATCTGATAACTTTTATTTATGGTCTAGTTGATTTTCTATTTCTCTTATGAAGGTCTTTAATATCCCACTAGTCTCATCCTTAGTGGCCAAAAAGAATACCCAAGAAAATCTACTAAAGTCATCAGTGACAACTAGGAAATAAGACTTTTTCATTAAACTCTTAACATTTGTAGGACCAAATAGATCCATATGAAGCATATGCAAGGGTTTGCTGATTGAGTTCATAAGTTTGGCCTTATAGGAGGCTTTGTGTTGCTTTCCTTTCTGACAAGCAACACAAGAGTGATCATTTTCAAAAATCTTTGAAGGCAAACCTCTAACAAGGTTTCCTTTCACAAGTTTGTTCATGTTTTTAAAGTTTGTGTGACCAAGCCTTCTATGACATAAGTTGGATTCATTAATTGTGGCCTTAGCAATGATACAAGTTAAACCTTTAGTGGGAACAACACTCTTTAGGTCAACACTGTAAATGCTATCCTTTCTAAGAACTCTCAGCAAGACTTGACTTTTATCAAGTAGCTTAAAGTCAGAAGATAAGACATTGAAAGCTCATTACAAGACAAACCATGCAAACGCTGAAATAGTTAAAGGAAAAATCTAATCGATACAATTTGAAAAGCCATCAGTTGTTCGATAACCCGACTTGTTTTAAAAATAAGAAAACCATCAGGTCTTGCAAAACCGACTCCTTTTGCAGATTCACTTACTTTGACAATATTTTCAAAAATCATGTTTCCCACGTCTAATGAGAAAAAGAATTTGTCAAAACCAGTCACTCCACATATTTTTACCGATAAACAAAAGGAAAAACAAGTCGAGCGAAACATAAATGTGATCAAACCATGAATGTATAAGTTAGTGATGCGGATAATTGTAAATGCAAAAGTTTTACAATCCTCCTAGGCAGAGTACCTAATTGTTGTAGTGTAGTATGGCGAGACTCAAGGGGATTGATCGTTCTCTAGGGGAACAATGAGGTAGGTTTGAATCGTATGTCACTAAGATCTAAGGGTTGAGGTAAGAGTATTTTTGTGTTTTTTTGTTTCTTAGAAAGCAATTAAATCTCAGGTTTTAAAGGAGAGGATTTTAAACTAAACTACAACTAATCTAATCCTTATCTATTTATGCAAGAAAGGTAAAATTGGCGGAAACTTTTATAGGTAAACAAATATGCTCACTTAATCATGCACTACTCTCTAGTTGATTCCTTTAACCCATTTCTCGTCACCCTTGTTAGTGTAATGTGTAAGTATTCCCTTTATCCTATTGCAAATTGGTCATTTTTGCGTCTACGTGATCACCTAAGTCGGCAGCTCCAAATGCATTGTTCCCACCAAATAGTTAAACAACGCGCAATAAATACTTAATTAGCTATCTGCCTAAACGTAAGGGTTTCACTTAGTTCTAATCGCATTTCACTAGACGTCTATGCTAATGTAATATCTTATAGCTAGTTTTCTAATGCCTAACACACACACCACTAACAAGAAGCAACAAATTAAAGTTCACAAACTAGGTTTCATGCAATCATAAGCAAACACATATTAAGTTTAGCCTAACATGTTAACAAGAAGAAAAGAAAAACAATTAATCATCTAACACACAGACATATTTGAATGATTAAATATTAGATTACTTATCTTCAAACCAACATGAGAGTATGCAAGTACAAGGGGAATAAAAAGCCCTAAAAATCGTCTATAGTAGCTGTACAATAGACCTACAAAGTTCCACACACGAATAATGAAAACAAAGGGTTTGTATTTATAGGATTTGGGCTCTAACGGTGTCGCTAGGGTTTTGTGACGCCGTCAGCCCGTCGAATCCCTTTAGGGTTTCTTTAGTCGGCCACTTGGGATGCCGTCACTTAACGTTTGTGACGATGTCAGGATCTTTTTGTGACGACGTCTCCACACACTAAGAAGTCACTCTTTGTGTCCAAAAATCCACTTTCTACCAATATTTTGTGAAGCCGTCAGGATGGGATTCGTCAGCTTGAAAAGTTGTGTTTTTGTCAAGTTTTTTCTCGAATCGAGCCTAAGTCACGTGCTTTTCTTCCAAGTGCTTCCCGAATGCTTATTACACATAAAGAAAGGATTTAGAGTAATAATAAAGCATATTTGCATGATTTTGGGGTTAAATGACCCTAAAAAATTATATGAAATGACACCTCATCAGTTAGACACTAGGCCAACACAAACTAGAACACCTCAATTACCTTAGGATATTAGATGAAGTAACCCACACGTGTCTGTCTCTACAGGAGTAATTCACACTACTAGTGTAAGCAGGCCACAACTTAAGATCACTCAAATGAAAGATAAGGTCTTGCAAGACAATAGTCAGGTGGAGAATGAGGAGTTGCAAGTAGAAGAGTACCGTAGGATTTCTATATTTTCTAATAAAAATTCTAACTGCATATATAAAGGATAAGGATCATGATTGGTGGAGTAGTGTGTGTAAAATAAGGTGTAAGTCATTGTATGTTTACAGAGATAAAATGTGCGAAATGTATTTTCATTAGATAATATTGATACAACTAACCATGACATAAATAAACTCCTTATTTATAGTCATTTTAGACTTTATCTTTCCTAATTTAACAAAACTAGTCCCTCTACTATACAAGTAGATTCATTTTCTATTTCTAACATTCTCCTCCTAAATGATCTACTTAGGAACTATCCTTATTTTGTTTTTGATGACGACTTCTTCTTTATGCTTGAACACTTTATCTTGATGAAGTAGTCCGTTATTCTCTTTTTATTTGAAGCTTGAAAACGCTAAGAATTCTTGTATGAAAACTGAGGACGACCTTGTAGCACATTCTTTATCTTTGAAGGTATCAACTCGACTTTAGAACTCAAAATCAACATTCTCAAAAGCTATTCGAATCATGATCTTCTTTTGCAGCTTGAATCTATAAAAGTTCGTATGAAATATTTTTCTCAGAACTTGATCTT
This sequence comes from Tanacetum coccineum, assembly GCA_026074375.1. Taxonomy (NCBI): domain Eukaryota; kingdom Viridiplantae; phylum Streptophyta; class Magnoliopsida; order Asterales; family Asteraceae; genus Tanacetum; species Tanacetum coccineum. The sequence goes on from BQNB010017807.1 coordinate 16,606, forward strand.
GAAGGTGGATTTCAACCACCTAATGTTGCTGACAAAAGATCTTTGAATAAGAAGATATTGACCGAGCATTTATTGTAGAAGACTTTAACACTTGACTTTATCTTTTAATCTTCGTAATCTTTTAGTTCCCCCTTAATCACATATCTATCTCTTAAAGTAGTAAACTTGATTACATAAGACAATATCGATACTATTGAGAAGTAATTCCATGCAAATGTTAAACCGGCTATATGTTTCGATCTTTGAAATTAATAAAACACTACAGCTTATTCAAAACACTTGATGAAGAAACCTCAATCATGAATACGAATCTTATCTTCTTAATTAAACTTAATGATTTCTTTATGTTAGCCTTAAAATATGTTGACTTATCCGGAATTACATTAGTTATCATTAGGCAAGACTCGCAGGGACTAAAACTATTAAGTTAGAATAGTTTCCTTTGTCTTGACCTATATATACCCCCTCCATACTTCTATGGAGGGATGAGGATTCATTTGTATCATTTCATCAAAGTGTGTGTGTTCTTTCTCTCTCTAAAACACATGCACATCTTTCTTTTTTCTCTCTCTAAATAAAATGGCTAAGTTCTTATTTAATCCTCTCCGACCTCCGGATCAAGTTAGCTAGTGTTTCTTATTGTATACACTTTAACTTAATTTCTTCACTAATATATTCCCATGATTATCAACCAAAATGATTTTGTCCCATAATATCTCTAAATTCTTCTTAAATTTTATCCCCTTTACATTATTGAATTGACCTTATCTTTTCTTTCCAAATTCTATGCTTATAACTTCTCCCCTCAAGATGATTATGATCCATCGTGAGTATCATGACCATATAAGCTTTAAAATAAGCTCTGAGTTAGAATCACTTGAAGAATAACCTCTAAGAATCTGTGAAATTGAAGTCAAAAATCATCACATTACTAAATTCTTAGAATCAAACAATGTCCCTTTATTATCAAACATACTCCCCCAAAATAACCCATAAGCTCCCTCAAACCAACAATCTTGATCGCTATCATTCCCGTGAAAATTAAAAGGTAATTTTTGACGTTATAAGATTCGTTGAAGATGTCATGCTTGTATAAGGTAGATATGTTATTGTTGTATGTTGTAGAAGATGAATGGAGAAATAATATCATAGTAAGAACCATCTTCCACTTCAACCCTGCTAGTCCATGAGTATCAACAAGAATATGCTTTTGAAGAATTTCGATGAATTATTTAAAAAGATGATCAATAATATCTAATGATAAGGATGTGAAAATAATGACCATAACTTTCTAAAGAGGCAAGTATTACCTCCTAGGCAATGGTCTCATGTGTCGAGTCTTGTCTAGGGTGATAGGGGTTTCCTCCCGCGTGTGTAAAGGGAAGGGTGCCATTGCCTTCTGGGCTAGACCCAACCTGGTTGTGTGGGCTCGCTACGCCTTCTGGGCTAGGGGCCATGTAGCCACAAATTGCCGTTAAAAAAACAACTATTTAATGATAAAATCGAAGAAATTTTGTTTTGTATTTTCGAAAACAAAATCCGACGAAACACATAACACCTAGATCACATAGATTACTAGTTAACACTTATTTGAATCATTAAAAATTATTTTAAAATTAGTGACCTATGTTCAATGTTGGCATGATGTTAGAACTAATAGGATTTCCATTCAATCATTGTAAATATTATTTTATAGTATCACTCTTAAATGTTTCGACATTGTCACAAAGACATATAACATTGTACCTTTTTTATTATTGATGTTTAATATAAATGTATTTTTGTGTCCTAATGATATTTCATTGAATATCAATTTGGCTATAGACTCTTGTGCACTTTTAGTAAGCAACGTCTGGAGCCATAATGTCCTTTATTTAATACCAATATTCTCGGAATGAGAAGTTGATAGATTATGCATTTAATCTATGTGAGAATGAAGCAAAGACTTTTTGAGAAGTACTTGAGTGGCTACGAGGGGTATGCATTTGCATCATTGGGTCTATGATGTCTACTTCAATACCAAAAATCAACAAATGAAATTCGATAGCATATGAATTAACCCGGTTTCTATCCTAGTATATGAGAAATACCATTCGTTTGTTCTTATAAGCCTCTCACTTTTCAACTCCGACCTTTGTCTTTGCTTATCATTCGATTCTTCTTCATCATATTCTTGTCACTCTTTTACATCTTATTAGTTTGTCTTTACATGTCTTTTTACCGTTCAAGAGACTTTATAGTCACTTAATCTTTTGGCATTAAAAATATGTTGATTTGCACCACAAACTCCATCACCTATACATTTTCCTATATTGGAAGGAGACTCCTGGGTAGATCAATGTCACACCCCCAAATAGGGTCCCGTCAGAATAAGCGTCCGTTGGTACGTTTTGAAAATACAAAGCAATAACGCACGACCTTCAAATGGTACGTTTTGAAAATAAACACCGTTGCATTAATTTAAAATATTAATAAGTTTTACATTGAACACTTTAAATGATTCAAGAGTTAACATGCGGAAGCTTAAATGAGTTTCAACAACGGTATTTAAAAACATAGATAATTTCTTGAAGAACGGTCCAGGCAAAAGACTTCACATAATTCAAGCAACGACATCCAAGCTAAGCACCTAAGAAAAACATGCTTAAAACGTCAACATAAAGTTGGTGAATTCATAGGTTTAGTTCAAATATTATCAGTGTGGACCACAAGATTATCAAAATGTATGTGGCATTTTATAGAGAACCAACTATCCACATAAAGAGGCATTTATGTTGCACTAAGCTCATGACACCGAGCCTAATAGAGGAAAGTAGCATGTACACTGCCATATAAGTCTTGCCCTTACAGGTGTCTGACCAAATACAACCTATCTAGTTTCGACGTGATACACATCCGTTGGTCTGTATAGTCCGTCAAGTACCTGACCAGTAAGAATTACCAAGATTCAGAAGGTGATTATTAGTCCAATAGATCTATTTATTCACTCACGCTCACTTAACCAGTCAGTCGGCTAAAGGTAATTAACGGTTCATGATTATTAGGTAACACATAAACGGGGAAAATTTCTCACGTATAGTACTTGTGTCCAGTTTTAAAAGCAAGCAATGTTTCTCACCAGCTCCAAGATTATAAAATATATTTTATTCACAAAACCGAGTAAAGAGTGGGGCTATGAACTCACCTTAAGCAAGTAGTGAGCAGATAATCCAACGGAGATAATAACGATATCGAACGACTCTAACTGCGACCTAATTAAAAGACACGCTTCAGAAACGAGAAATAAATACGAAACATCGAATAAGACGCTTAACGAAAATAGACATCCATAAGTGTTTGTGCTTTAGTTTATATAGTAAAACGTGACATTAAGAAAGTATACGGTTTATAGTTACGTTACAATATGTTTCACGACAAGTTTCTATTTTAGGAAAAATACTATTTTTATAAAGTTTCTATTTTAGGAAAGTTCTAAGTTTCGGGGCCCCCTAATATACGATGATTCCATTGACCCTAAACGCATTAGTGCAAACTAAGCGCCATTTTCTATGTCCATCTCGCTAATAATACCAAAAGTTTCTATTTTTAGAAGTTTACCGTTTTAGAAATCCAAAATTACGTTTGTGACATTTTTAAAAGTCCCTACTTTATTTACTAATGTTATTAAGTGTTTCGCCAACATTTTAAAAGCTCAAAACATCCCGATTGTGTCCGGAAAGCCATTTTTTTAAATTCCAATCAGCAACTCGTTTAGTTATTTTTCTCAAAAACGATCCAAATTTCATTTCGTCATAACTCGGCCGTTTTAAATCCGTTTTTAGTGTTCGAGATATGAAAACCTATGTATTCGAAACGAGCTATTCAAAAACTACCTTCTCGACTAATGAAAACATGTTTAAGTGACCTAAAACCTCATTATAAATTCAGATCAGCAAGCACCCTTTTTGCAAATGCCTCCAAAAATCCAACCAAACTTCACAATAGTGCCTAATCTAACCTAAACCCGTTCACTACTAAACCAACCAACAAAACCACACTTAATCTATCCCTAATCTCATCACCATCTTTGTTGCAACACACAAGTACACTTAATCTCGCCAAGACTACAATATGAGTACATAAAAATACCAACATCTTTATTATTTATAAAAACTTACTTTATAAGTTTTGAAAATCATAACACAAACATATGGATGTATAGATCTTGAACATATATGCAAGAACATAAAGAAATCAAAGAAAAGAAGGTTAGGGTTTACTCACAAAGATGAAGAACAAGATGTATGAACAAAGATCTTTAAAGAAAGATGAAGATCTTGATAAACCCAAAATATAAAAACAAACCCTAACTTATAAACTCTTGAAAACACTTGAAATCAAATGGAACCCTTCTTGGAATCACCTTGGATCTTGATAAAATAAAGTTTAGGATGTGTGAATCTTGATGGAAATCAAAAGTATGGATTATTTTTGTGTATTTGTGTTGTGTCGTGGCCATAGAGAAGAAAAGGAGATAGGAAGACAAATTTTGCCTAATGAAATAAACCAAATGAGATGTTTGTGTCTATAAGTTAGTATTTATAGGGTAAGGTTTAGGGTTTTTGGTTACATGTGACTTAAGCACACCAAAAGTGTGTGTGTTGGGGTGTTCGGTCGAATACGGCAAGAGATGGGGAGAGACCAAGCCAATTAACTAGCCATGGTTCATGACTTTGGCTCTAAGTTTAGATTAAATTCACTAGTGCTCAAGTGGTCCAAGTTTGCATGTGATATGTAAGAAAGTTGGCTTGTAGTGAAGAACATAACAAATGTGTCACTTTTCATGTCTTGCATGCATGTGATGTAGTTTGAATTTTAAAATTTGTTTTCTTTTCCTTTTTGTTTGCTTGCACTGAATTTTTAAGGGGTCTAAGGGAGGGCATGAAATTTAAATTTTGTAATAGGAGACTTTTAATATGTTGTCTTAAGTTTACATGCAAAGGTAGTAGGTTTCCGGGGTTCCGTTTGATCAAAAACGCTAAAAACGTAAACTCGCGCCAACAATATAAAAATCACAAACGTAAATATTCGTAAACCACAGAATGACATAAAATGACTTTATTGATTATAATTTACATAAACTAAGCCCCTTCCCCCCCAGTCCCGCCGTCGAACGCTTCCGATACAATTTATAATTTTTACCGCGGGAACAACATACCTGGATTAACGACAAATTAACACACAACTTATAAAAGTTAAAATAATGAACGAAATCGGTAAAAATATTGACCTGAAATTTACGGGGTGTCACATCCTTTCCCCATTAAAAGAGCTTTGTCCGCAAAGCTTAGGACGTAGCACTCGACGCAGATACATGATTAGCAAAAAGTTACGGATATTTCTTCTGCATTTGGTCTTCTCGCTCCCAGGTGAATTCAGGACCTCTTCTTGAATTCCAAAGTACCTTAACAATCGGGATGCGACTTTGCTTTAAACAAACCTTGACGCTCACGTCCAGATTTTGATAGGTTCTTCGTACTATTGGAGCTTGTCATTGATTTGAATTTCCTCCAACGGTATAGAAAGAGTTTTGTCGGATAGGCATTTCTTCAAGTTAGAGACGTGGAAAGTATTGTGGACTCGGCTCAACTGATCTGGGAGTTTAAGTCGATAAGCAACTGTTCCAACTTTGACGATAATCTTAAAAGGTCCAATGTAATGAGGTTTCAGCTTTTCCCGTTTGCCAAAACGTATCACCCCTTTCCATGGCGATACTTTCAACATGACCTTATCTCCCACTTGGAACTCAAGGGTTTTTCGTCTTACATCGGCATAACTCTTTTACGATCACAGGCAGCTTGAATACGACTCTTGATTTGAACAATCTTCTTAGTTGTTCTCGGGATGATCTCGAGGGCCATTGACCTGACTATCCCCAACTTCAGCCCAACAAATAGGTGATCGACATTTGTACCCATACAACGCCTTAAACGGTGCAGCCTTAATGCTGGTATGGTAACTGTTGTTATAATATACTTCCACCAACGGTAAATGTCTATCCCAACTCTTTCTAAAGTCGAGCACACAGGCACGTAACATGTCCTCTAATGTTTGAATGGTCCTCTCACTCTGACCATCAAATTTAGGGCGGTGGTAATTATGTAAGGCTCAGACCAATAGAGTACCCAACCTTTATGAAGGAGACCGCCAAAAAAGTGATGCAAATTCCCATGCACGGTCGGATAAAAGGAGATGAGATCGAAACTGGCACTCCATGCCTTGAGACTACTTCCTTTAAGTACTGTCTTGTCTAATGGGTCTTTTTCTTTCATGGGCAGGAAATGAGCAGACTTGGTCAGGCGATCAACGATCACCCAAATCGTGTTCTGACCAGTTGCTGTCTTTGGCAATTTAGTCATAAAAATCCATCGTTATATTCTCCTATTTCCATTGCGGGATTTCTGGTTGAACCAACAAACCAAACGACTTCTGATATTTCGCCTTAACCTTGGCACACATTAAACACTTGCTGACGTAGGTGGCAAATTCTGTTTTCATGTTGGGCCACCAATATAACTTCTTCAGGTCATGGTACATCTTATCCGATCAATGATGGTTGGAATACTTTGACTTATGATACTCATGCATAATCAAAGCCCTCAAATCACCATAGCACGAAATCTAACTTTGGTTTTTCAATACATAAACTCCATCAACAAATCACGACCGTTCAAGCTATTATCATACCATGCAGGTCTTCGGTGATGAAGTTCTTTTCTTTTCTGGCTTCCGATTAAGCACTCAAAATCTGTTTAGGAAGATTCATAACTAAGGCCCGAACTCGCAGTGGCTTAATCCTTTCCTTTCGACCCAGTGCATCAGCCACCATGTTTGCCTTTCCTGGGTGGTATCGGATCTCGCAGTCGTAGTCACTCAACAATTCTAACCACCGTTGTTGTCTCATGTTCAACTCCTTTTAATCAAGAATATGTTGCAAGCTCTTGTGATCAGTGAACACAACACACTTCATGCCATACAGATAGTTTCTCCACATCTTCAAGGCAAACACCACTGCACCCAGTTATAGGTCATGTGTGGTATAGTTCTTCTCATAGACCTTGAGTTAGCGGGATGCGTAAGCTGTGACTTTCTCCTTTTGCATCAAAACCGCGCCCAACCCTTTATGCCAAGCATCGCAGTACACCACAAAGTTCTCACTTCCCTCGGGTAAGGCTAAAATCGGCGCACTATATAATTTTTGTTTCAATAGCTGAAACGCAGCTTTTGCCTTTTCTCCCTAATTAAACTTCACGCTTTTCTACGTCAACTTCGTCATAGGCCTAGCGGTCTTTGAGAAACCTTTGAGGAATCGTCGGTAGTAATCGGCCAAACCTAAAAATTGACGAATCTCAGTTGGTGTCTTGGGTGACGCCTAATCCTTTATTGACTCAATCTTAGTGGGATCAACATGAATGCCTTCGCTATCAATCATGTGACTAAGAAACTGTACCATTGAAAGCCAAAAATCACACTTTGAAAACTTAGCGTACAGTTCCTCCTCCTTAAGTAACTTCAAAATTAACTTAAGGTGCCCTTCATGTTCTTTTCTGCTCTTAGAGTAGATCAAAATGTCATCGATGAATACGATCAAACAAGAATCTAATCAAGGTACGGTTTGCACACGACGATCATCAAATCCATGAATACTGCCAAGGCAAGCTTTAGTTAAACCAAATACATTACTTGGAACTCCTTAATGACCATATTGAGTTCCTAAATGTTGTCTTTAGGATGTCTTCCTCACGGACCCTGAGTTGTTGATAACCAGATCTTAGATCGATCTTGGAGTAAACTCTTGACCCTTGAAGTTGATCAAACAAGTCGTCGATTCTCAGAAGTGGGTATCGGTTCTTCACGGTAAGTTTGTTTAGTTCACGGTAGTCGATACGAATCCGAAAAGATCCATCTTTCTTTTTGACAAACAAAACGAGCTCCTAGGTGAGAACTTGGGTTCTATATAAATCATTTGTCTAAAAGTTCTTACAACTGAGTGGATAACTCTTGCATTTTGGCTGGTGCTAATCGATACGGGGCTCATGCTACAGGTGTAGCACCGGGGACTAAGTCGATCTGAAATTCAACTTGTCGAGCAAGTGGTAGTCTAGGCAAGTCCTCTGGAAAGACTTATGGAAATTCTCGTATAATTGGCACGTCCTCAAGTCGCTTCTCCTCTGACTTGTCCTCAGTCTTCTTGGATGTAACTTGCGCTAGATAAACTTGACATCCTTTCTGCATATACTTTTGGGTCTTCGTACACGATATGATACTCAGTTTCGACTTACTTCTGTTGTCACAATCATCACCTCAGATTATCAACACCTCATCTCCATAAGGGATACAAACGACCTTTTCATCACAAACGATCACCGCGTGGTACTTCGCCAACCAATCCATACCGATAATGATGTCGAAACTACCAAGTTCTATGGGCATTAGATCAATGTCGAACGAATGACCTAATAATCCTAATGTACAACCTCTAAGGACAACATTAGATGTTAAGCTTTTTGAAGAGGTAAAGTGGGATTATATTTACGCATGATCCTAGATCGGCCAAGGTGTCAAAAGGTTTTGAGTCCCCTAATCTACAAGGTAGAGTGAATAGTCCGGGGTCTTCTATTTTCGCAGGTATTTCTCCTTGGACGAATACTGATCCGTTTTTGCCTAGTTCTAAGCTCTATACATATTTATCTAATATGGCGTTATAGATTGGAGCGTGAGCTAGGACTTCAAGAACCGGTAGGTTAAGATGAAAATCTTGGAATTCATCTTTAAGAGTTGGTTCGGCTTCTTCTAGTTGTGGTGGTTTGGTTTCAATCTCGGGTGGTCGCAGGCTGGTTTGGGAAATGGTTGCCTCTTTGAAATGTGCCTTGATAGCATTGATTGAGTTAGAAGGGTGAGAAGAGCATTGGGGATCAATTATTAGGTAAGAACGGGCAGACCAAACTGGATGAGTCCCTAGTTTTGGGTTCTTAACCGTATCGCTAGGCAGCGTGCCTGTTATTCGATCGGTGATGGCTTTCAACACAATGTCGATTTTGTTGGTCATCTCGCTTTGCTGTTGTTTGAAATTGGCTTCAAACTTGGATAGTTTAGCGTCTTGAGATGCCATGAAGTTGGACACCAATCCTTTAATGTTTTATTGACTGTTAAAGCTTCGAGGATCGTTGGTAAAAGAACGGTTCGAGATCGAACCGTTAGATTAGAACCTGTTAGGTGGGTTTAAAAAGTTATTTTGGGAATTTTGGGGTTGTCTCCACCTAAGGTTTGGGTGACTTTTCCATGACGGATTGTAGGTGTCACCAAGATTGTTTTGCTCGGGCTTGAAAGTATACCACTTACCTCCCGCTTCATCGGTACGCGAGGATGCGTATTCAACAAAGGCTTGTTCGGGGTCTTCCATGCAATACTGACTATCGTGGAGACCACTGCATATTTCACATGAGGTAGTGATTTTGTTCACTTGGGTGGGTAGTGTCGGAGCAAGATATGCTTTCATCAAGCGTTGAACTTGATTTTCGAGCTTGATTAGACGGCGATTGGATGTACTCGGGACATCTTGAGGCAATGCGATTTCCTTGACCAGCTTAGCGAAATCTCTTGGGTCGTTCCAACTTTCATTGTCATAGAGGGCGAGGTCCTCTAATAATGCTCAGGATTCTTTGGCGTTGTGGTCACGAAGCTTACCACCGGCCGATTGGTCGATGGTTCATCTTGTGACGGGATTGATATGGTCATAAAAAAATTGGACTTGAAGCCAAAGGTCGATGCCATAATGAGGGACTTTTTAGAGTAAGTCCTTGAAACGAGTCCATGCTTCGGATAGAGATTCTCCATGATGTTGTTAGAACATCAAGATATCATTGCGGAGTTTTGCGGTCCTTCCCGGTGGAAATAATTGAGCAAGGAATCGGGTAGTAAGATCCTCCCACGTGGTGATGGATCATGCTGGAAGACGTTTAAGCCAATTGCTAGCTTGATCGCGTAGGGAAAATTGAAATAAACGCATGCGCGTTCTTTCCCTATTTTCACCGTCAAGGTCGAGTGAGTCCACAAGTTTTAGGAAATCCTTAAGGTGTTGGTTTGGATCCTCAGACCGAAGTCCGTAGAATGAGCATCCGTTTTGCACCAACTGGATGGTGTCGGATCGAAGAGGTACCACGTTGTTCCCTACGGGGAGCTCAATGGTATTCCTATAGCCCTCGTGGCTAGGTTTGGAGTAATCTCCTAAGGTACGGATAGGATTCTCGTCTCCCATGGGGTGCAAGAAAAGAATGGTGGTTACGAAAACAGATACACCAAAGAAAGAAGACTACATAAGAAAGTCAAATGTGCAGGAATTAAATTCTTACTTGAAAGGATTCAAGCAAGTAGAACTAAGCTAAACTATGATCAAAACCTAACTATTCCCCAAGCGGCGGCGCCAAAAACTTGATGTGCGGTCGTCGTAGGACTTCTACACGAGAAGTTTTACAACTCCCTAGGCAGTGCACCTAATCGTTGTAGTGTAGTATGGGCAAGACTCGGGGTTGTTTATCTTTCACTCGAGGAATAGGTTGGGAAGACTTGATCACGGTCTAACAGAATTCTAAGGGTTGAAGGAAGATTCTTTTTGTATTTTTGTATTTTATGAAAGCAGGTAAAATTATATATTGGAGAGAGTGGTTTGGTTTTAGCTATTTAAACTAAATATTAATATAAACTAACGGTGATAATAATAAGATAAAAGATTGTGTCTATTTAATCATGTATTACTCCCTAGATTGCTTCTCCTAATGTTGTTGCCTTGTCACACTTGTGATGATCTGTGTAACTATTTCCTAAAGCATGAACGAATTACACGAACCCGCCATCTACTTAGTATGCCGCTAGAGCAACGCACATGCAAGGTAGTATGAAGACTATTACACGGCCCCTAGGAGTTTACTAAGTGCATGTAAATATCATTAAAGTGGATAAACTTATTAGGGGGGCAAGGTAGTTTGAAGATTGTTACCCGATGGTATCCTTTCTACACAATCACGTTTCCCTAGACATATCAACAGTGATTATTGACAAAAGATCTGGTTTTCTAAAGCCTAACGCACACATCCATCACAAGAGGCAACATCACTAAGATCTACATTCTAGGTTTTATACAATCATAAATAAACACAATAATAAGCTTAGCCGAGCATGTTAAGAATAAAGCAAGAACAATGAATCAAACAACACATAGACATATTGAATGATTAAATAAATCTTACTTGATTAAAACATGAATTGGAAGAGTTACAATAGGGTTTTTAGGCCCTAAAATCATCTCCTACAGCTGCTAAACGAACTAGGGTTCGTACCCTCTTTTTTACTCTAAAGTTACACACTTAAAACCCTAAATTCGGGTTTGTATATATAAGAAAATCGACGCGACGGCGTCGCGTTTTAACCGTGATGCCGTCGTAAAATGAATCTTCTAGATTTGCGTTTTGAGTCGGTGCGGGCTGACGCCGTCGAGAGATATGTGACGCCATTACTAGATGAAGTGTGAAGGCGTCGTGTATGAGATGCGACGCCGTCTCCAGGCTCTATGAGCACAAATCTTCAAGAGTCTTGGTGTTGGTTCGTAATCTCATCCGTGTCTTCTCCAAATGAGTCCAAGTCACATGTAATTCATCCAAATGTCATCCAAATGAGAAATACCTGAAAAGGAACGATTAAGTACCTATTTTGGGCATAAACACACGATATTGGGGGTTAAACGACCCTAAAAAGTGTATAAAATGACACCTCATCAAACGTATTCTGGAAAGATCGGTTGGGTATAACCCAAAGAATTGGTTTGTGCACTTTTAGTAAGCAACGTCTGGAGCCATAATGTCCTTTATTTAATACCAATATTCTCGGAATGAGAAGTTGATAGATTATGCATTTAATCTATGTGAGAATGAAGCAAAGACTTTTTGAGAAGTACTTGAGTGGCTACGAGGGGTATGCATTTGCATCATTGGGTCTATGATGTCTACTTCAATACCAAAAATCAACAAATGAAATTCGATAGCATATGAATTAACCCGGTTTCTATCCTAGTATATGAGAAATACCATTCGTTTGTTCTTATAAGCCTCTCACTTTTCAACTCCGACCTTTGTCTTTGCTTATCATTCGATTCTTCTTCATCATATTCTTGTCACTTTTGACATCTTTATTATTTGTCGTTCATTCTTTTTCATTCAAAGCTTTATCTCTTAAGTCCTTTTGGCATTAAAAATATGTTGATTTGCACCACAAACTCCATCACCTATACATTTTCCTATATTGGAAGGAGACTCCTGGGTAGATCAATGTCACACCCCCAAATAGGGTCCCGTCAGAATAAGCGTCCGTTGGTACGTTTTGAAAATACAAAGCATAAAGAACGACCTCTAAGGGTACGTTTTGAAAATAAACACCGTTGCATTAATTTAAAATATTAATAAGTTTTACATTGAACACTTTAAATGATTCAAGAGTTAACATGCGGAAGCTTAAATGAGTTTCAACAACGGTATTTAAAAACATAGATAATTTCTTGAAGAACGGTCCAGGCAAAAGACTTCACATAATTCAAGCAACGACATCCAAGCTAAGCACCTAAGAAAAACATGCTTAAAACGTCAACATAAAGTTGGTGATTTCATAGGTTTAGTTCAAATATTATCAGTGTGGACCACAAGATTATCAAAATGTATGTGGCAGTTATAGAGATACAACTTCACATAAAGAGGCATTTATGTTGCACTAAGCTCATGACACCGAGCCTAATAGAGGAAAGTAGCATGTACACTGCCATATAAGTCTTGCCCTTACAGGTGTCTGACCAAATACAACCTATCTAGTTTCGACGTGATACACATCCGTTGGTCTGTATAGTCCGTCAAGTACCTGACCAGTAAGAATTACCAAGTCTGAATGGGGATTATTAGTCCCAATAGATCTATTTATTCACTCACGCTCACTTAACCAGTCAGTCGGCTAAAGGTAATTAACGGTTCATGATTATTAGGTAACACATAAACGGGGAAAATTTCTCACGTATAGTACTTGTGTCCAGTTTTAAAAGCAAGCAATGTTTCTCACCCCAAGTTATAAAACATTTATTCAAAACGAGTAAAGAGTGGGGCTATGAACTCACCTTAAGCAAGTAGTGAGCAGATAATCCAACGGAGATAATAACGATATCGAACGACTCTAACTGCGACCTAATTAAAAGACACGCTTCAGAAACGAGAAATAAATACGAAACATCGAATAAGACGCTTAACGAAAATAGACATCCATAAGTGTTTGTGCTTTAGTTTATATAGTAAAACGTGACATTAAGAAAGTATACGGTTTATAGTTACGTTACAATATGTTTCACGACAAGTTTCTATTTTAGGAAAAATACTATTTTTATAAAGTTTCTATTTTAGGAAAGTTCTAAGTTTCGGGGCCCCCTAATATACGATGATTCCATTGACCCTAAACGCATTAGTGCAAACTAAGCGCCATTTTCTATGTCCATCTCGCTAATAATACCAAAAGTTTCTATTTTTAGAAGTTTACCGTTTTAGAAATCCAAAATTACGTTTGTGACATTTTTAAAAGTCCCTACTTTATTTACTAATGTTATTAAGTGTTTCGCCAACATTTTAAAAGCTCAAAACATCCCGATTGTGTCCGGAAAGCCATTTTTTTAAATTCCAATCAGCAACTCGTTTAGTTATTTTTCTTAAAAAACGTCCTATAATTTCATTTCGTCATAATCGGCCGTTTAATTCCGTTTTTTAGTGTTCGAGAATGAAACCTATGTATTCGAACGAGCTATTCAAAAACTACTTCTCGGACTAATCGAAAAAACATGTTTGAAGTGTCCTAACACCTATTATAAATTCAGATCTAGCAAGCACTTTTTTGCAAATGCCTCCAAATAATCCAACCAAACTTCTCATAGTGGCCTAATCTTAACCTGAACACGATACACTACTAAACCAACCAACAAAACCACACTTTAATCATCCCTAATCTCATCACCATCTTTGTTTTGCTAACTCACAAGTACACTTAATTCTCGCCATGACTACAATTTGCGTACATAAAAATAACAACATCTTTATTATTTATAAAACTTACTTTTAAGTTTTGGAAAATCATAACCAAACATATGGTTGTATGATCATTGAAACATATATGCAAGAACATAAAGAAATCAAAGAAAAGAAGGTTAGGGTTTACTCACAAAGATGAAGAACAAGATGTATGAACAAAGATCTTTAAAGAAAGATGAAGATCTTGATAAACCCAAAATATAAAAACAAACCCTAACTTATAAACTCTTGAAAACACTTGAAATCAAATGGAACCCTTCTTGGAATCACCTTAGATCTTGATAAAATAAAGTTTAAGATGTGTGAATCTTGATGGAAATCAAAAGTATGGATTGTTTTTGTGTATTTGTGTTGTGTCGTGGCCATAGAGAAGAAAAGGAGATAAGAAGACAAATTTTGCCTAATGAAATAAACCAAATGAGATGTTTGTGTTTATAAGTTAGTGTTTATAGGGTAAGGTTTAGGGTTTTTGGTTACATGTGACTTAAGCACACCAAAAGTGTGTGTGTTGGGGTGTTCGGTCGAATAGGGCAAGAGAGGGGGAGAGACCAAGCCAATTAACTAGCCATGGTTCATGACTTTGGCTCTAAGTTTAGATTAAATTCACTAGTGCTCAAGTGGTCCAAGTTTGCATGTGATATGTAAGAAAGTTGGCTTGTAGTGAAGAACAAAACAAATGTGTCACTTTTCATGTCTTGCATGCATGTGATGTAGTTTGAATTTTAAAATTTGTTTTCTTTTCCTTTTTGTTTGCTTGCACTGAATTTTTAAGGGGTCTAAGGAAGGGCATGAAATTTAAATTTTGTAATAGGAGACTTTTAATATGTTGTCTTAAGTTTACATGCAAAGGTAGTAGGTTTCTGGGGTTCCGTTTGATCAAAAACGCTAAAAACGTAAACTCGCGCCAACAATATAAAAATCACAAACGTAAATATTCGTAAACCACAGAATGACATAAAATGACTTTATTGATTATAATTTACGTAAACTAAGCTCAGTCCGACGTCGAAACGCTTCCGATACAATTTTCAATTTTTACGCGGGACAACATCCCAGATTAACGACAAATTAACACACAACTTATAAAAGTTAAAATAATGAACGGAATCGGTAAAAATATTGACCTGAAATTTACGGGGTGTCACATCCTTTCCCCGTTAAAAGAGCTTTGTCAGCAAAGCTTAGGACGTAGCACTCGATGCAGATACATGATTAGCAAAAAGTTGCGGATATTTCTTCTGCATTTGGTCTTCTCGCTCCCAGGTGAATTCAGGACCTCTTCTTGAATTCCAAAGTACCTTAACAATCGGGATGCGACTTTGCTTTAAACGCTTGACCTCACTGTCCATGATTTCGATAGGTTCTTCAGTAAATTAGAGCTTGTCATTGATTTGAATTTCCTCCAACGGTATAGCAAGAGTTTCGTCGGATAGGCATTTCTTCAAGTTAGAGACGTGAAAAGTATTGTGGACTCGGCTCAACTGTTCTAGGAGTTTAAGTCGATAGGCAACTGTTCTAACTTTGACAATAATCTTAAAAGGTCCAATGTAATGAGGGTTCATCTTTTCCCGTTTGCCAAAACGTATCACCCCTTTCCATGGCGATACTTTCAACATGACCTTATCTCCCACTTGGAACTCAAGGGGTTTTCGTCTTACATCGGCATAACTCTTTTACGATCACAGGCAGCTTGAATACGACTCTTGATTTGAACAATCTTCTTAGTTGTCTCGTGGATGATCTCTGGGCCATTGACCTGACTATCCCCAACTTCAGCCCAACAAATAGGTGATCGACATTTGTGCCCATACAACGCCTTAAACGGTGCAGCCTTAATGTTGGTATGGTAATTGTTGTTATAATATACTTCCACCAACGGTAAATGTCTATCCCAACTCTTTCTAAAGTCGAGCACACAGGCACGTAACATGTCCTCTAATGTTTGAATGGTCCTCTCACTCTGACCATCAATTTGCGGGTGGTATGTTGTACTCATATCCAATAGAGTACCCAACACTTTATGAAGAGACCGCCAAAAATGTGAAGCAAATCTCCCATCACGGTCGGAGATGATCGAAACTGGCACTCCATGCCTTGAGACTACTTCCTTTAAGTACTGTCTTGTCTAATGGGTCTTTTTCTTTCATGGGCAGGAAATGAGCAGACTTGGTCAGGCGATCAACGATCACCCAAATTGTGTTCTGACCAGTTGCTGTCTTTGGCAATTTAGTCACAAAAATCCATCGTTATATTCTTCTATTTCCATTGCGGGTTTTCTGGTTGAACCAACAAACCAAACGACTTCTGATATTTTGCCTTAACCTTGGCATACGTTAAACACTTGCTGACGTAGGTGGCAATTTCTGTTTTCATGTTGGGCCACCAATACAACTTCTTCAGGTCATGGTACATCTTATCTGATCGATGATGGTTGGAATACTTTGACTTATGATACTCATGCATAATCAAAGCCCTCAAATCACCATAGCACGGAATCCAACTTCAGTTGTTCAAACATAACGTTCCATCAACACGACGTTCAAGCTTATTTATCATACCATGCAGGTCTTCGGTGATGAAGTTCTTTTCTTTTCTGGCTTCCGATTAAGCACTCAAAATCTGTTTAGGAAGATTCATAACTAAGGCCCGAACTCGCAGTGGCTTAATCCTTTCCTTTCGACTCAGTGCATCAGCCACCATGTTTTCCTTTCCTGGGTGGTATCAGATCTCGCAGTCGTAGTCACTCAACAATTCTAACCACCGTTGTTGTCTCATGTTCAACTCCTTTTGATCAAGAATATGTTGCAAGCTCTTGTGATCAATGAACACAACACACTTCATGCCATACATATAGTATCTCTACATCTTCAAGGCAAACACCACTGCACCTAGTTATAGGTCATGTGTGGTATAGTTCTTCTCATAGACCTTGAGTTAGCGGGATGCATAAGCTATGACTTTCTCCTTTTGCATCAAAACCGCGCCCAACCCTTTATGCCAAGCATCACAGTACACCACAAAGTTCTCACTTCCCTTGGGTAAGGCTAAAATCGGTGCACTATATAATTTTTGTTTCAACAGCTAAAACACAGCTTTTGCCTTTTCTCCCTAATTAAACTTCACGCTTTTCTATGTCAACTTAGTCATAGGCCTAGCAGCCTTTGAGAAACCTTTGATGAATCATCGGTAGTAATCGGCCAAACCTAAAAATTGACGAATCTCAGTTGGTGTCTTGGGTGACGCCTAATCCTTTTTTTGACTCAATCTTAGTGGGATCAACATAAATGCCTTCGCTATCAATCATGTGACTGAGAAACTGTACCATTGAAAGCCAAAAATCACACTTTGAAAACTTGGCGTACAGTTCCTCCTCCTTAAGTAACTTCAAAATTAACTTAAGGTGCCCTTCATGTTCTTTTCTGCTCTTAGAGTAGATCAAAATGTCATCGATGAATACGATCACGAATCTATCCAGGTACGGTTTGCACACACGATTCATCAAATCCATGAATACTGCCGGCGCGTTAGTCAAACCAAATGACATTACTTGGAACTCTTAATGACCATAGCGAGTCCTAAATGTTGTTTTTAGGATGTCTTCCTCACGAACCCTGAGTTGTTGATAACCAGATCTCAGATCGATCTTGGAGTAAACTCTTGACCCTTGAAGTTGATCAAATAAGTCGTCGATTCTCAGAAGTGGGTATCAGTTCTTCATGGTAAGTTTGTTTAGTTCATGGTAGTCGATACACATCCGAAAAGATCCATCTTTCTTTTTGACAAACAAAACCGGAGCTCCCTAGGGTGAGGAACTGGGTCTTATAAATCATTTGTCTAAAAGTTCTTACAACTGAGTGGATAACTCTTGCATTTTGGCTGGTGCTAATCGATACGGGGCTCGTGCTACAGGTGTAGCACCGGGGACTAAGTCGATCTGGAATTCAACTTGTCAAGCAGGTGGTAGTCTAGGCAAGTCCTCTGGAAAGACTTCTGGAAATTCTCGTATAATTGGCACGTCCTCAAGTCGCTTTCAGTCTTCTTGGATGTAACTTGCGCTAGATAAACTTGACATCCTTTCTGCATATACTTTTGGGTCTTCATACACGATATGATACTCAGTTTCGACTTACTTCTGTTGTCACAATCATCACCTCAGATTATCAATACCTCATCTCCATAAGGGATACAAACGACCTTTTCGTCACAAACGATCACCGTGTGGTACTTCGCCAACCAATCCATACTGATAATGATGTCGAAACTACCAAGTTCTATGGGCATTAGATCAATGTCGAACGGATGACCTAATAATCCTAATGTATAACCTCTAAGGACAACATTAGTTTTTGAAATTATTCCATCGACAAGTTCTACAGCATAGCTAGTGTCTAAAGTGGATGGTGCAACATCAAGAAAAGTACTAAAGGTAGATGACACAAAGCTCTTATCGGCACCCGAATCGAATAACATAGAAGCCTAATAGTTATTATGTACCCGTGATGACGTTGGAATCAAGGTTTGCTCCTCCTCCTCTAATGGCATAAGCCCTTGCTATAGCTTCATTGCTCCCAGTCTTGTTTCCATTCTTGTTTCCACGGTTCTGATTCCTCAACTTAGGACAATCCTTGCTACTTCCACACTCATAACAAACAATACCCGGCTAATTCCTAACTGGGGCCCTCTGAGTGTTTGGAGAAACAGCGGCCGTATAGTCTCTAGCCATATGACCAACCCTCTTACAGTTTCCACATCTCACAGTACACGACCCTTCATGGTGAAACTTGCACTTGTTGCAGTAGGGGAGAGATCCAACATACCTCTTTTTCTTATTGTTTTCTGCCGTGTATGCTCTTGCCACATTCTGGCCTTTAACATTTTGTCACTTGAAAGCTGGTTACTGCCCACGGTTGTCCCTCGGGTTGTTGTCAAACCTTCTCTTGTTTTTAGCACTTCTAGCATAACCCTTTAGTTTTTTATCCATTAAATTATTGGCAATGAGAATTGCATCTTGAAATCTAGTGGGCTCAGCAGCGATCACATTCCCCTCGATATTGTCAGGTAAACCTCCAATGAATCTCTCAACTTTTTCCTCCTTATCTGGGACCATTCTAGTACACAACAGAACCAATTCTTGAAATCTCCTGGTATAAGTAGTCAAGTCATTTCCTTTCACAGTTAAGTTCCACAACTCGGTTTCCATCTTCTAACTCTCGTTTCTTGGACAATACACCTTTGTCATCAACTTCATAAGTTCTGTCCATCTCATGGCATATGCAGCCTCAATCCTAATTGTTCTCTTATGGGAGTTCCACCACGTCAAAGCACTGTTCAGTAGTGTGCATGTAGCATACTTCACTTGATACTTTTATGGACAGATGCTAATGTGGAATACCGTTTCCATCTTCTCAAACCAACGTGTCAACCCAACATCTCCTTCCGTCCTATTAAAGTTAAGTGGATGTCACTTCAAAAAGTCTTGGTATGTGCATTCTCGAGCAATAGGCATAAAACCTCTGAAGTTTACGTTGTGATTCCTATGACTATTTCCTCCTCCGTTCCCATCATCGTTTCTAATGCCGTTTCCATTTCCGTTTCCATTGTCGTTTCCTCCTCTATTTCCATTTCCATTCACTCCTCCGTTTCTATTCCCATTTCCATTTCCTCCTTCATAGTCATCACCATTTTCGTCTTCTTGATCATCTCCACCTTCCACTAGGGGTTCAAGGTTTCTGGCAGCATCACGAGCTTCCAACACTTCTGCCACTTGGCGAACAATTAGTTTGTTAATCCCTTCACGTGTCATTGTCGCTCCAGATCGTATGTTAGGCATTGTCCTACAACATAACAATACACTACAAGATGATATTTCTAGGTGATACAAGATTATTAACGGGGTTCGAATAATATAATAGGTTTCATCACATGGAACACACAATCATAATAAATTCATGATAATACCACAATTTAGTAATAATGCAATATGCAACGAGTAAACGAATATAACATTAGATTAAGAACATCATAACATAGAATAATAGATATTAGTTTCATATCATCAAATGTTAACGGTTACATCATGGTTCCCAAAAGATAGGATTTACAAATCCCTAATAATTCGCTACTACTAGATACTATGGGTCAATACTAGAACAATCATGGAACAATCTAAGGACGGTAGCTTAAGTGCTTCCTAGCACAAGCCTCGAGCCTACCAATCCTTATACGATCATAAAATTAGAGACGTCGAATCTATCTCATCTCTCTCTGAACACGCAACTCCCTACACCGAAGTCAGGTAACTCTCTGACTCACAACATCCATCATGCCTCTAAGTCTCGTATTATCTTGCTCTAGCTCACTGATCATCTTTGACATCACAGTACCCTGCAGACTCGATGCTACAATCCTATGCCCCCGATCCCTCTAAATGCTCTCAATAACCTGAACTCTATGAACTGGGATATCCACAGTGTGATCATGAAATCTCTGTACTAGGTCTCCCAACGTCTCGTAAGTAACCTATGCAGCTCCCTCCTCCTAAGTAGGCTCAAGGATATCATCTGGCACCACAGGATGCGTAACTCTATCATCACTAACCACAACCGTGCCCCTCGTAACCGTCTCGACCTCCTCTCGAGCAACAGTCTCAACCACAACCCTAGCATCAATCCCTCTAGCTCTAAGAGTATCCGCATATGCAATACACTCATCGATCTGTGCCTGAATCTCAGGATCAATATCATGCTCTGAGTGAGATTCATCACTACCCTTGACATCAACGTCAACTCTCAAACTGGTCTCTCTAGGTACAGGTGACTCAGAACTCTCATCCGAACAATCCTCTAAATCTGCCACAAAATCAGAACTCATAATCCTCTTGCGAGGTGGTAACAAGTCAGCTTGTACATAAGACATTGCTCCAGGTATAGGTGAAAATACTGGTACAGATGTGGTAGGGGACCTACTACTCTTGCGATATGGTCTCTCTGTGATAGCAACAGATGAATGAGGAATACTCGGTACCTATGAACATAACTGATGACTAGATCTCATACCCGATGATAGTGATGATAATGAATGATCCGAAGATAAATGACTAGATGAAGAATCAGATAGGGCATCAGAGGAAGAATCTGATGTCGTCTCTGATGATGAACTCGATGATGAATCTCTTGATGAATCGTCCAAAGTAAAGTGGTTTGATGAAGAATAGTCAACTGAGTGTCTCACAGCAAGACAAAGAGTAAGTAGCGGCCCAACCCTCTTCCTTGCAGTCATCATGTGTACCGGCCCATTAGGATGGTAGCGGTACGATCGACCGTAGGGAATAGTTTGTCCAGGTGAAACAATGAGAACTCGTCTACCACGAACACTAGGTGATGTAGGTAGAATCCGACTAGAAGGTGGTGCAACCTCAACGGGAGGTATCATATGAGTGGGTGATGGTGGTGTATCAGGTGTGTCACTATTTGAAGAATCATCAGTCGATGATAGGAATGGTGAAGTAGCTGGTAGTGGTGGTATATGATCTGTGATGGATCCTCGGATGGGTCAGGCTCCGTATCAAATGCGGGTTAGTAATCTGGTGATACAGGTGATACAATAAGTGAAACAGTAGGTATCTCGGTGGGTGTCAATGTGGTATCAACATGAGTAGTAGGTGGGGTCACAGTAGGTGTAGTGGCTAGCACGGTGGTAGGGATTCTACCAAACGAGAGAACTTGTCCAGAAGATGTCCAAACACTCTCCTCGAAAGAATCCGAAGAAATCAAAATAATAGAGATAGCCATAACCTGCACATGCAAAAGTTTATATAAATTTCCTTTATATCAACCGTGCATGATGCGGGAAAATGAACGAATGAGTAAATGAACGGTATAATCATAGTAATATTATTTATACTTAGTATTTAATTACATAGTACATATACATATTACGTAAAGCACATATAATCACGTAAGAATCACATACTAGTTATAGACCATGCCTAGTTATACTACCTGGTTCTTTATAACCTTAGCTCTTGATACCAATATGTCACACCCCCAAATAGGGTCCCGTTAGAATAAGCGTCCGGGGGCGTGACGTTCATAAATATCTCAAGTACAAAGCATAAAGAACAACCTCTAAGGGTACGTTTTGAAAATAAACACCGTTGCATTAATTTAAAATATTAATAAGTTTTACATCGAACAATTTAAATGATTCAAGAGTTAACACGCGGAAGCTTAAATGAGTTTCAACAATGGTATTTAAAAACATACATAATTTCTTGAAGAACGGTCCAGGCAAAAGACTTCACATAATTCAAGCAACGACATCCAAGCTAAGCACCTGAGAAAAACATGCTTAAAACGTCAACATAAAGTTGATGAATTCATAGGTTTAGTTCAAATATTATCAGTGTGGACCATAAGATTATCAAAACGTATGTGGCAGTTAGAGGAGATACAACTTCACATAAAGAGGCATTTACGTTACACTAAGCTCATGACATCAAGGCTAATAGTGGAAAGTAGCATGTACACTGCCATATAAGTCTTGCCCTTACAGGTGTTCGACCAAAGACAACCAATCTAGTTTGACATGATATACATCCGTTGGCCTGTACAGTCCGTCAAGTACCTAACCGGTAAGAATTACCAAACCCGAATGGGGATTATTAGTCCCAATAGATCTATTTATTCACTCGCGCTCACTTAACTAGCCAGTCGGTTAAAGTTAATAAACGGTTCATGATTATTCGGGCAATGGTGGTCTAAACGCTACTTAGGCAACACGTAAACGGGGAAAATTTCTCACGTATAGTACTTGTGTCCAGTTTTAAAAGCAAGCAATGTTTCTTACCCCAAGTTATAAAACATTTATTCAAAACGAGTAAAGAGTAGGGCTATGAACTCACCTTAAGTAAGTAGTGAGCAAATAATCCAACGGAAATAATAATGATATCGAGCGACTCTAACCGCGACCTATTAAAAGACGCGCTTCAAAAACGAGAAATCAATACGAAACACCAAATAAGACGCTTAACGAAAATAGACATCCATAAGTGTTTTCGCTTTAGTTTATATAGTAAAATGTGACATTAATAAAGTATACGGTTTATAGTTACGTTACGATATGTTTTACAACAAGTTTCTATTTTAGGAAAATTACTATTTTTAGAAAGTTTCTATTTTAGGAAAGTTCTAAGTTTCAGGACGTTAATACCGTCCCCTAATATACGATGATTCCATTTACCCTAAACGCATTAGTGCAAACTAAGTGCTACTTTCTAAGTCCGTCCCACTAATAACACCAAAAGTTTCCATTTTTAGAAGTTTACCATTTTAGAAATCCGACATTACGTTTGTGACATTTTTAAAAGTTCCTACTTTATTTACTAATATTAATAAGTGTTTCGCCAACATTTTAAAAGCTCAAAACATCCCGATTGTGTCCGGAAAGCCATTTTTTTAAATTCCAATCAGCAACTCGTTTAGTTATTTTTCTCAAAAACGATCCAAATTTCATTTCGTCATAACTCGGCCGTTTTAAATCCGTTTTTAGTGTTCGAGATATGAAAACTTATGTATTCGAAATGAGCTATTCAAAAACTACCTTTTCGGCTAATGAAAACATGTTTAAGTAACCTAAAACCTCATTATAAATTTGGATCAGCAAGCACCCTTTTCGCAAATGCCTCCAAAAATCCAACCAAACTTCACAATAGTGCCTAATCTAACCTAAACCCGTTCACTACTAAACCAACAAAAAAAACCACACTTAATCTATCCCTAATCCCATCACCATCTTTGTTGCAACATACAAGCACACTCAATCTCGCTAAGACTACAATATGAGTACATAAAAATACCAACATCTTTATTATTTATAAAAACTTACTTTATAAGTTTTGAAAATCTTAACACAAACATATGGATGTATAGATCTTGAACATATATGCAAGAACATAAAGAAATCAAAGAAAAGAAGGTTAAGGTTTACCCACAAATATGAAGAACAAGATGTATGAACAAAAATCTTGAAAGAAAGATGAAGATCTTGATAAACCCAAAATATAAAAACAAACCCTAACTTATAAACCCTTGAAATAAACCTTAAATCAAAGAAACCTTTCTTGGAATCACCTTGGATCTTTATAAAATGAAGTTTAGGATGTGTGAATCTTGATGGAAATCAAAAGTATGGATTGTTTGTCTGTGTTTGTGTTGTGTCGTGGCCAAAGAAAAGAAAAGGAGAGAAGAAGACAAATTTTGCCTAATGAAATAAACCAAATGAGATGTGTGTGTTTATAAGTTAGTATTTATAGGGTAAGGTTTAGGGTTTTTGGTTACATGTGACTCAAGCACACCAAGAGTGTGTGTGTTGGGGTTTTCGGTCGAATAAGGCAAGAGAGGGGGAGAGACCAAGCCAATTAACTAGCCATGGTTCATTACTTTGGCTCCAAGTTTAGATTAAATTCACTAGTGCTTAAGTGGTCTAAGTTTGCATATGATATGTAAGAAATTTGGCTTGTAGTGAAGAACATAACAAATATGTCACTTTCCATGTATTGCATGCATGTGATGTAGTTTGAATTTCAAAATTTGTTTTCTTTTCCTTTTTGTTTGCTTGCACCGAATTTTTAAGGGGTCTAGGGGTGGGCATGAAATTTAAATTTTGTACTGGGAGACTTGTAATATGTTGTCTTAAGTTTACATGCAAAGGTGGTAGGTTTTCGGGGTTCCATTTGATCAAAAACACTAAAAACATAAACTCATGCCAAAAATATAAAAATCGCAAACGTAAATATTCATAAATCACGAAATGACATAAAATGACTTTATTGATTATAATTTACGTAAACTAAGCTCATTCTGACGTCGGAACGCTTCCGATACGATTTTCAGTTTTTACGCGGGACAACATCCCGGATTAACGACAAATTAACACGCAACTTATAAAAGTTATAATAATAAACGGAATCGGTTAAAATATTGACCTAAAAATTTACGAGGTGTCTCAATCAATTTCGGTTCTGGAAGATCATAGGAGTATTTGAGAGTAACTAAATCACACCGTGCATCTCAATCAACATATGCCAAGAAAGTTCTTTTTTTGGAAAGAATGTTCGTGATAACCATGATGAAACTCTGAAATCTTATGAAGAGATTTCGTTAATATCAATAGGATTTAAAAAACAAGCATTATGTATGTTTTTGTATGTCGTGGCATTTCTTTTGTCGCATACTTTTATCTTGTTCTTTTCATGTGTTGTTATTGATTTTGAAGCACATGACATATACTTTTAATTTTTCAAGTATACGATTTTAGAAATCTCTCTTTTTATTTTTCCTTACAAATCTCTCTTTCTATTTTTTATCATTCTCACTTAACAACGTATGAAATAGAAAATTTTGATCTTTGAAAGTTTTCAATCATTGTAAAGACACCCCCCTTAACGTATGCCGAGATTTTTTTTAACATAAAGCTAAAAACGTAAAAATACAGATATGTGAAGGTAAAATGTAAATAATTTACCATTTCTTTATCTTTTTGAAAACTTTTTAACAAAATATGCAGACATCTCCCTTTAAAATAGTGTATCTTTGTTAAAACCTTTATGAGGGAGTTCTTCTTTGCACTTCTGAGTCCTTTTAGTCTTTAGAAACTTTAAAACAGATTTAAGCACTTCCACGTAAACTTTTAGTCCTTTTAATCTTTAGTCTTTAGAAATTGAAAACCGTCGTTAGCGGCTTAGTGACCATCCGTTCTAGATAATGACACACTTAGACATAACTAGATTTCTCATTTTTTTTTAAGAAAACGAAAAATGTTCCATATAATTCATGCTTAAATATTTTTCTCCCTGTGAAATTTTTCATGAAAAACTTTAATCAATTGGTATTCAAAATACTAAATTTTTTATTAATTTCAACAAGGAGAGAAAATGTGATCTAGAAAAATGTTATGTGATCTAAAGACTCAAAGTGCCAACTCTTACCTCCATATGTGAAACAATTTTGAATATTGATGCACAAGTGTAGGGGGTATTTCAAAATAAAACGTTTAAAGTGTCAAAAGTTTTGATTTATATAACAAACACTTTGATTGATTTTCAAACAAGGTTTTATGGTTTTGAACTCTATACCTAACAACCAACTAATTCACGATGATCATGAAGTGATAAGGTGGTTAAGATTAGTATTAGTCTTATGATCTAACCAAAACCGAAAGGATCTACCCGGGGACACTCCATAATTAGAAATAGTAGTCCTTAGGTATGATCTGAAGAAGAATGAGGAGCAATTAACGCACAGTGAGGTTTATGTAAAATTCATAGATCAATCAGCGGATAAAGAAGACTTGCTGACTCGCTGAACAAATATCTCAACGAGCAACCTCAGCGTTGTTCAAGTCAAAGATATCGTCAAAGAAGTTGAAGATTACTTGAAGACATACCCACTAGTTGATACAGATGTAGCTAGCATGAAGAAGGAACACACTGAAGGATAAAGGTTCATCAGGGGTTGACAATACCCTGATGAACCTACTTCACTATCTGATTACTTCCAAAAAAGCATAAATCGAAATTTGTAAGTGATTTGGGCGAGACTTTTCACGAAAGCAAAAGAGCAGGATAAAGTGGTTTTGCTAAAAATCAAAGCAAGTACAAGTTAGTGAAAAGCAGTGAACAGTTGGCATAGTTATTCACAGAAGCTCGTTTGGTGTGGGTTTCCAAGAATAGAAGCATTAAATGAAAGATGTACTCTTCCACTAGGAAGTTGACACGTTTCAACCACCCCCACCAAGATACAACCTCGTACCCACTATATAAAGAGACTTTTAGTTGGAGTAAATGATATCACTTTCCGTTATTATAGTTGTATTGATTGAATTGCATTTACTCCTAAATCTGAACTTATAATTGGTCCTCCGATACTATCAGTAAGACCACATAAGTTCATTGGCAAACTTAAGTTCTTTAAGTTTACTTGATTAGAGAGTATCTTCTTTATTGTTAGTCGACAAGTGTTTATTCGTAGAAACTTTGTAATTCTTTGATTCTCATCAATACAGATTTACACGTTTTAAAAATAAATTACTTGTGTTTGCATTTGGCTATAATATTTATACTTTGCATTTTTATAGACATGATATTGGGACTTTCAGTTAACCATTTAGCCATGTTCTCAAACTTTGTGATTATTCGTACAATTTTATTCTTGCGGTTTTCATGAATTAGCTCGTCCATCAGTTGTATTTAATAATGTGTTTCTTAAGGGTCATATTCATGAGACTATGTATATGTATCAACTGCCATTTCTTGTCGATTCTCAATATCCTCATTATATGTTTTTATTACACATTTCTTTATATGGTCTTGAACATGCTCTTTGGACATGGTTTCAGCAGTTCGTTAACTATGCCACCCAGGCTGGTTCCAAAAAAGTCAGTGTAATGCTTATCTTTTTATTTCACTAGGCGAGTACCTGTGCATAGCGACGAGATTTTCTAGCAGCAAAAAAACTATAGTTGCAATATTGGGGCAGGTGTTTCATGTAACGTTTAAACATAAAACGTGAATATCAAAATGTAACTGCAAGAGGTTCATTTTGTAACATGCGACACTCAAACAATAATTCTTAACATGTATCAAAGAACATATAAACACATTTAGTGAAACTGAAAATTAAACATTACATCAATTATGAGATACCTAACAATGCACATACTCGTAACGTAAAACTTTTTGGTACACGACATGTGAGGTGTAGACTCCTCATTGACCGAACAACCCCTAGCGAGTTAGTCGACATCTAAATACAACATCATAAAATATTACTCCCTCCGTCCCAAAATTATTGTCCCCCGACAAAAAACACACAGTTTAAAAAAATATAATCATTACTGCATTCTCTCTCTTACTTTTTCACAAAATGACAGTTTTACCCTTATACAATTAATTAAAGCTTTGAATAAAGTTTGTTATTTCTAGTATCATTAGGTGCAATATGGTAAACTTGCTACATTACTCACAACTATATTTGGAAGGGGACAATAATTTTGGGACAACCCAAAATGAAAAGAGGGACTATTAATTTGAGACGAAGGAAGTACAATTCAAGCTAATCGGAAAGAACAAAAGCAATTACCTCTTGAATATGTACGTTTGAGCAGTCGACAATTCCTAAAAAGCATGGCTTTTAAATATGCCAGCAAATGATGTGTTCTAAATAGGCCATGGTAATATTTAAAGCATTATCAAAACTATAGAACACATGGTAATATTTAAGAAATATGCAACATACCTATAGAACGTTGCTTTGCCGACTCTATATGAACCTTAAACCATTGTTTATCTAAATAGGCCAAAACAATATCTTCTGTAGAAGCCTAAACGATACAAAAAAATGTACAATCACTACATGAAATCAAGAGTGAAGTAACAGAAGAAAGTTGGTCGTTAATATAAGAGATAAAGAAGTAGAGAAAGTTCAAACGAACTAGTTTCTTCTTGTTCTATATACTCTTTGGGAGAGAAGAACTTTGACCTCGGTATGTGCTTCAACTTTTGATTGAGATGAAACATCAACTATATATCCTTATATGTTACCAACTTGTGCAAATTGTTTAAATTGCAGCTCGGTAGGTAGGCATCCTTTTCCTACATGAAAATATGCAAAATGAACAATATTGATTTTCTAACTATGCCAAGAATCATAATATACCACAACGTTTGTTTTTTTTTTTTTTTTGAACGGCAACTTTATTAAAAAAAACTAGCAAGGAGCTAGAAAGACATTACAAAGAAATAAGAT
>BQNB010017807.1:48918-69333 GCA_026074375.1 Tanacetum coccineum
AGTTGAAAAGAGTGCACACATCTTAATCATTAATTTATTCTTGGGAGTGAAAAGTTCACAAGTTGTAAGTATAAGAGCTTAACCATTTGGACTTATATTGACAATGATCTTGTTTAATAGCTTTGTTTAGTCTAGTGAAAAGTCAGGGAAGACGAATTTTCCTCTTTTGTGCTCTATTAATCGGGAGTAGCCTATTTCAATGAGCCTAAAAGTTGCAAAATTGCAATGATTGCCATTAATGTGTTTCCATGAGATAAAATGTTGAGAAAAAGCTTAAGATGTTTAAAAAGGGGATTCATAAAAGGTGAAAACAAGGGCATTTTGGAAACTTGTTAGTTTACAAAGTGTACACTTAATAAAATTACGTGAGGACACGGCAATCCTTTAGTTTGGGGAATTTTGATAAGTGTTAAATTGTATATATAAAATACCCAGGATTTCGCCAATAAAAGCCAAAAAATATGCCAAAAGATGGAAATATGTGTGCTTTTGTGTCTCAATGTGCAGGAAAGAATATCAAAGTCAAAAAGAGCAAAAACGAGCAAAAACTGCCAAGAAATGAAGAGACAAGTACAAGAGTAAGATTTGAAGCCAATATCGAAAGCCGGATCAAGACCGTGGTCGAGAAAAGTCAAGAAAGTAAAGAAAAGGACAAAGGAAAAATGACCATTATACCCTTTGAAGAGGATGCAAAAAGTCTAAAATACCCTTTTTGGGCCCTTCTATACTATTTGTATCACAAAAGCCCAACAATGAGCCCAAAATCAAAGCTCATTTCTTGTTTCAAAAACTACAAGGGCTAGGAATGTCAATTCTGAAACTCATTTCTACACTATATATTGACACAAAGAAACGGAGGGACTTGTTATGCAATTATGCCAAACTTTCAAAAACAAACGCGGGGCTAGTTTTCCCCTAACAACCTTATAACTGTTTTTCCCGCCAAAACACCCCACAAACCCAACTTCCCCAAATTCTTTCCCGTTTCTCCCTACTCCACTCCACCTCGTATTTACAACTTCCACATCATTTTGCACACGTGGCAGCTTCCCATTGGTCTGAACACCTCATCTATCACATCCAACGGCTAAAATTCAAGTTAAAAGTGATCAACGGCTAGGAATGATTGAGTTTCTCATCTTCTCATCATCTTTTCCTATAAATAAGAGCTTGTAATTCAGTTTTGAGGGATATAGATAGTTAGAGAGTTAGTTCAATTTTCTTTGTAATTTTCTCGTTTCAATTTACTCGTACTGTTCATCTTTGGGAATTAAGTTTTTTTTAAACTTTCAATTCAGTTGTACTCTTTGTTCCTTATCTTGTACTAATCTTCTTTTAAAAGTAATAAAGCTAGTTGAATTGAGTTTGTGTTTAAGTTTTCATGAAATAAACTAGTTTTACATAATAAGCTTGTAATAAGCTCAATATAGCTTATTCTGTTTTCTCTAGTTCTCAAGTTGTTCAAATTTTATTAAAAGCTTTTTGAATACTGTATTTTTCTATTCTAGTTCAATAATGTTCATTTGAGTTCAAGTTAATTGAATTTGGAAGCAATGAGGAGTAATAAGCTCAATTTAGCTTATTGAGCTTAAGCTCAGGTTTTAGAGGCAAGGTGCCATATAGGTTTGAAGTTTAAAGCCACTCACTCAACAAGAGTGGCTAGAGTTCAGAGACTACAATTCAAAGGTTAAGTTTCATGTTTTTTTAATTTTAGCATACATTTAGCTTAATTCATTAGCTTATTGCATTATCTTTTTGTGTGCTTAAACCTGTTCAAAATTGTTTAGTTAGTTTAGGTATTCAAATATTTTAAGCTGTTATAGCTAGAATTCATTGAAATTTCATATTTTAGATTTTGTCCTTTAGAAAGGTTAAGCTAGCTGAGTAACTAGCTTATTTCTTTTAATAAGCTGTAGATTTTATAGTTTAAATAGCTTAATTAGTTGAGTTAAAGTTAGAGTAGATAAAAGGTTTTAGCAGATTTAGTTTTAAAAATAGAATTTAAGTGAAATTAAGTTGGGACAGTTTAGTTAAGTAGTGTTTGGGATAGGGTGATTTTGACCTTTAAAGTCAACAGGATTTTGTCAAAACATTTTACATAGTTTAGATTTTCAAAGTGTTCAAGTTTTAAATAGGTTTTAAAAGTTAGTTTGTAGATTTTCAAAGTTTAGAGCTTAAGAAGCTTTTGTCAGCACCAGGACAATTTAAAATTTAAGTAATTTTGTAGATTAGTGTCTCACAGCATTTTTAGAGTTCAATTATGGTTAATGAAGGCCTAGAAACATATAGCTAGTTAGTTTAAGAGTTTTAAATTAGAAGTTTTGGCCTGCATTTGAGCTTGTGTCAAATACATCAGCATAAGTAGTAGTAACTCAATTACTACTGCTTGATGCTCTTAATTTTCTAGCTACTTTTTAGTACTTGTAATTAGGTGATAAGCACTTAGCTGTAGGAACCTTAATAGTACTCCATTAGCTCAACATAAGTCATCTTTTAAGTTTCCTTTTTAAGCTTTTAGTCTAGCTTAATTGTTCTTGCAAAAGTGGTATAGCAGTAGCTGAGATTACTAGCTTATTTCTTTTGATTTCTATTTTCTAGTTATCATTTCCAAAATCCTTTTATCTAGGTTTTTTTTAATCATAGAATAGCTTATTTCCAAAATTTGAATCTCTAGGATTTAGTTTTAAGCTAGTTAGCTTATTAGGATTTGGTTAATAACAGTCAATAAGCCTGAACTTTCACTTTTTAATAGCAAATTTCTTGTTAATATTGTTTACTTGTAGCTTATTTCTTTTTAGAAACTCCTAGTATACATTATAAGCTTTTTATAGCTTCTTTTGGTTTTTACTTTTATTGAGTAATAAGCTAGAAATAAGCCAAAGTTTGAAAAAGTTTGAATTTTCAAAGAAAAACCTTAGTTTCTGTAATTCAGTTTTAGAAGCTAATTTTCTAGCTTATTAAGTAGTTAAAAGTTCAAAGTGCTTTTATTAAAGTTGTAGTGGATAAGCTCAGGTTTAACTTTGCTGTTTTAAGTTTTAGCTTATTTTCATTTTTGCAATAAGCTAAAAAGTGCTTAAGTCGTAGGGTTTGTTTTGTACTTTCTTAATAGATAAGGGTGTTCTGTTTTAACTATAGTGTAAATTTCTTTTACTTTCCCCGCCTACCCTTTACTTTCATTTGTTGCACTTTCTACCCTGTTCTTTTAGTTTAATAAAATAGTTTTTATATTTTTAAAATTAGTTTAATAAAATCAGGGTTTAGGTTTTAATTAGCAAAATTAGGGTTTAATTGCTTAGTAAAAATTGGGCATTTTTATACTATTAGATTTCTGCACATTTTTAGTAGTTAAAAATCATTTTTCTTTATTTTTCCAATTAAATTTGTATTTTCTAGAAATTAAAATAGGTTTTAGGAAATTTCTATTTCTTAAGAAATTCATAGAAAATAAAAAAATAGTTGGAAAAATCTAATTCTTTTTGTAATAATTTTCTTTTTCATTCTAGTATTTTTGAAAAATAAAAATAGAATTTTAGTGTTAATTTTTAGAAAAAGTTTATTTTAGTTAATTCATTTTTCTTTAAAAAATCGTATAAAATTCAAAAATAGTTAAAAAAATTTAATTCTTTTTCCTAAAATTTTCTCTTTAATTTTGTGATTTTTAGACATAAAGTTTGTTAGTATTAGTGCTTTAGATTTTAAATTCTAGTTTTAGCTCACATTTTTAATTAACGTTTGTTAATTTTTCGTATTAGTTAACCGTTTTTAATTCCTTAATCGTTTCTATAGTTTAATTGTGCTATTATATTCGTAGTGTAATTCAAAATTCAAAAATCCTTTATCCGTTCTTGACTCGAATCCGAATTATTCCCGAATTTCAATTCACGACTTCGTTGGGATACGACCCGAGAAGAAAAGACTTCCCGGTTAAAAATATACGTATTGTGTTTTCTTAAGTGATTTTTTTCCCTTTTATTTTCTCTTGTTTGAGAAGTAAATTGGAAAGAATTGTCACTGGATTTATACTATACATATATAAATTTGACTAGTGCTTACACACGTGACCAATTTTCAAGATAGTCCTGATGATGAAGAGGATACAAGAAGCAGTCAAGAGTACATGAATGACCTTGAAGAAGAATACCAAGCAAGCACTTTATTAGCCAAGTATAAAAGATTCTTCAAAAAGGGTACTCAAAGGTTTAGCAGCGCAAAAGCAACTAACCAAACTGAATGCCACAAATGTGGCAAGAAAGGTTATTTTGCAAGAGACTGTTGGTCAAAGAGATCAGTTCCCTCTTATCAGTTACCTTTTCAATCAAAACTTCTCCATTTATCTGAGCACAAACCTAAGCTGCGGCACACCAAATACTTTGAAACCAAATACAACAAAGTCAAAGCTAAACTAGCCTTCCTCAGCTCTAGTACTTCAGCTCCCAGTCCATCCTCAGGCAAAAACAAAGGTCTCATTGCTGAATCATATGATTGGGATGAAGAAGAAGTGTCATATAATAAAAATGAAGTAACTAAAGTTAAAGCTCTCATGGCACTTACTGATGAAGAAAGAATTTATGTTGGCAAAGAAAGTGCCAGAAATGATGAATAGACTAAGATCTCCATAAAAAAGGTACACACTCTTCTTGAAATAGAAGATAATGATGATAGAAATTCCTTTCTAGATTATATATGTATTGATCTAAACTATGTTGAAGAACAAAGAAATAATCTCTTGTCAAAACATAGAAATCTTGTTCAAGAACTGAATACATGCAAATAACAGCTTTTGGTATTAAAATAAGCAAAGCTTGATCTTCTTACCATGCAACATGTAAACACTGAGATTCTCAAAGAGAATCAAGACTTAAGAAATGAACTGAAAGAGCTAACTTCCATTATAGAAACATGGCTAAACAACTCTAATAAAGTAAATCAGTGTATCAATGAGCAAATTCCCACTCAAAAGAAGAAAGTCTTGGGAATTGACCAACTCACTAAAAATACCTTCAGTTCTGTGACAAAATACATGATATTCGTAAAGTCTTCAGCAGATAACTCAAATGTGTCTAGTTCTATTAGTGATAAATCTAAGCTATCTGAAGCTGAAGACTCTACCTTATCAAATCATTCAGCTGAAACTCAAAAAAACACAACTGATCCTTTAATTGCTGTCACTAAATCTTCAGCGACTAATTATGATTCAGCTGACGAGTCCTCAGTCTGTAGCACTCAACTTCTTCCACTGAAGAAGTTGGATGGTGTTGAACTTGTTCCTGAACCAAAGATTGTCAAATCAGTTTTGAAGTCAAAATCCACTTTCAAAGCTGAAACCTTAAAAGGTATCAAGATAAATGAACCTTTCTCAACTCCTGCTAGAGGCAACAAAAGTTTTTCAGCTTCCAAAACTAACTCAGCTCTTGTTGGTAAGTTAAAAAGAGTGAAAATAGAAGATGATCCTCCCTTGGCTATTGTAATGAAAGAACTCAATGAACTAAAATTACAACTTAGCAAGAATAAATCATCTTACTTCAGAAACAGAACTACTCAACAGGTTCCTCTCAATACACTTCAAAACAAATACAAAACTCAATTTAAAACAAATTGTGAACTTTGTGGAGAAAACAGTCATCTCTTCGAGAACTGTTATCAAGTTCTGTTTTGTAAAAAGTGTAAGAGAACTGATAACAGATTATGTGATCATGCTGATTTTATGTCCTCCATGAACATTAATCAGTATCATAATGGTCAATTTGAATCTTCCTCAAGATCCAGATCTTCAATACCTTTTCCTTTCTGCATTCATTGTGGATATAATGATCATAAATCTGATGAGTGTGCATACTATCCCACATGTGAAATATGTGGAAGCTATGATCATGATACTCACAGTCATAACATGATTATTTCTCTAAGAAGAGGAATCAAACCCAGAAACCCTCAACATATCACAAAGAACTGTGAACCATGTGGTAGCAATGTTCATACCACATCTGATCACAATGACATTGAGTAGTTCTAAAAAATGGAGCTCCTCAAGCTAAGAAAGTCGAGTCTTTCAAAGCAAATAAGACTGAGTCATCAAGTGCTCTGTGATCAAAGACTCACACTAAAAGGTGGGTTTCTAATCAAAACTAACCATTCTGATCCTATTTTGTGCAGTGTAACGTAAAGGAATCTTGATCACGTTTGAACAACTGTTGTTCAAAGCATATATCAAAATTTACCTGCACAAATATGGGATGTACCAGGACCTAAAGAAATGTATGTAAATAACTTTACATACTGATCTAAAGGTTATGGTTATGGTATAATTTTCAAAAAGGAGGGAAAGTAAATGTTCCACAGCTTGAACACTGAAATGCTTTTAACAACTAAGAATTCTTCATAAAACCTTATGAAAAAAATATATTGTTATTAAAGCAGAAAATCTCACCAGACCAATATGGTCAAAATGATCAAAACTGATCATCCATTTCAAACTGATGAACTCATCAAATGATAATAAGTTTGAACAAAAAAACACACCTTTAAAAATCAATTCATTGATAACCTCACAAAACTGAAGATATTCAGATCTCTGAACTCTTATCCTCTCCAAATGGAAATTACTTCAGCACATGATCCAATTCAAATTCCTTCCATAAAAGAGGAACTTGGTATTGTTATCATAGGGCAATAATGCTTGATTTAATCATCAATTTCATGAGAGCATAAATCACGATAAAATCCTGCTCCAGTTGTAAGACTTGAAGCAATCAGGATCTGTCTTGCCCTTGCCACATACATAAACTTTAAAGTTTATCAAATGAATGTCAACAATACATTCCTCAATGATAAACTAAAAAAAGAAGCTTATGTCAAACAACCTCTAGGTTCTGAGATAAAATGATATTCTCTCAACCTATCTCACTAAACACAATTTCGCAAGAGGTATGATAGACAACACTCTGTTTATCTACAAAACTCAAACAAATGTGATTTTGGTACAAATTCATGTTGATAATATTATCCTTGAGTCCACCAGCACAAAGGTGTGCAAACAGTTTGAGAAACTAATGACTCAATGATATGAAATAAGCATGATAGGTGTCCTCACCTACTTCCTCAAACTTCAGATTAAACAATCTGAAAGAGGCATTTCAATCAACAAAGCTCATTGATGTCAGATCAAGAATCATACAGTACATTGAATTCCTTCATTCCCACTCAATATCAACTTGATGATATCTTCACCAAGCCTCTTGATGAGCCAACTTTTAAAAGATTGAGTGTTGAACTAGGTATGCTGAACATTGATTCAAAACCTAAAGCTTCAGTACTAACTGAAGAAAACTAAAGCTTCAGCGCTTTCATCCAAAACTAAACAAATTTTCACATATTAAGTGTCAGTTTAGTTTTTGCATACAACCTTTAGCTTGTTTGAGTGAAGTAACTGAGCAATCACATATGTCTCATTCATGGATTTGCATGAGCATTTGGGGTTTTGTCACTTTCGCTGGAAGATTGATGATGATGAAGATTACAATAAATTGTTTAGCATAACATAACACCAAACCTGAACCAAGTTCAACTTTTTCAAACATCAATCTCAAGGTCAGTTTTAAGACAAATGTGTTCCTCAAAAGTAATATTTAAAAAAAAAATCCTTTTCAAAGAAGTTGTTTAAATAAAATATATAAATATAGGACATTCAAAAGTTAAAATGACCTCATCATCTTTCTGTCACCTACTTTTTCAGTGAATAGACGGCTGTTCACTGTTCTAGGTGTCAGATATATGCTTTGCTGACTTTTATTTAATACAAAGTTTAGCATACATGTTGAAAACTAACCCTAAACATTCCCCATAACTTCATAAACCCTAGATTTCTTTTCACCAACTCATGATTTCCAAATGGCACTTATCAAATTATCAAAGATAAAAGTGAAAAATTCTCAAATCATATAATCCACCACACCTATCATAACTCATTTTCTCATAAACATAGATCAAACTCATCAAAAACACACACACACACTCACAATCCAAAATAAATTAAATCATCAAAACCCTAATCACTTCAAATGGCAAACCAAGAACAAAATCCTCCACAACAAGAACAACCCTTTGTTGCTGCTAAACAAGTAGGCTTCAACCTTGAAGATATCATCCGTAACACAAACAATGAGGTTGCTCTTCTCTACCCATAACACAATAACAAATGACACTTCAAATGTGTTTCTGATTTCATTTCCAAATGTTGCCTTAGAAAAACATTCACCAGATCTCCAAACATGTACAAAGAATACCTAGCTGAATTTTAGTACTCAACCACAGCTCTTGGAAACTCTAAGGTCTTCTTCTCAACCCCCACTGGTGGCATCTATGGCGAAGTAGGGGTAAACACATTTAGGAATGCCATTGGTGCACATTACCTCCCTCACTCTAGTGAGTATGTTGCACCACCGTCCATTGACATAGTGAGGCCTTGGTTTGAAACGATTAGGTATTGGGAAACTGTTGTTGCCAAAGGGACTCTCAAAAAGAGTCTTCTTCCTCCTAGGCGGAGGTTACTGATGGCACAAATTATCCAATGTTTAGGAGGTAAAACTGGAGGCTTTGATCAGATAACCAACAAAGATGCCATTATATTGTATAGTCTAGCAAATGAGATCAACATTAACTATGCCAATATCTTTTAGGAAGACATCATCATCAAACTGAACAAAAAACATAAGGAAAAGGTTGTATTATACACTAGATTTCTATCCCTATTGATGATGCACAAGATGAAGGAAGGCTATGGATATGGAGATCTCACACTCTAGCCACTTAAGTCTTTAGTGTCAACAATTGGGCACTAAAGCCCAACCAACCTGAAAAACCTCCTTCACCTCCTACATGTTGGCTATATGCTCTACAGAAAAGCCAGTGGCAACTAAAGCTCCCAAGCCCTCTTCCAATGTTGAGAGGGTTCCCTAAGGCACAAAGCCTGGAGCTAAACCTGGACACAAGAAGCATTCAACTTCTTCAACACAACCCTCTGTGTCTAGCAAAGAGGCAACAAAAGGTGGGTCCTCTGAAGCACCCACCGGTTCCAAAACTGGTCATTTTAAGAAAAGAAAAGAGTCCAGCTCTGCCATGGACTCAAACCCAAGCCAGTCTCCAGTTTCTACACCTATAGATACTGGATTGCATAAAGAGGACCAGCAAGCAACTGGTGACCCAACATCTTTAGGGGTCACCAATAAAGCAAGAGCCAACCTTCAGCTCAGTAGTGGTATGTCAACATTTAACTTTAACAAGCCTATTTTTTAGCATCTTTCATTGTTCACTCTGAGTCTGCATCAGAATGTGATGCTTCAGCAGATTCCACAACTGAATCTGATCCTGGATTATCTTCTCCTAGTGATTTTTTTACCTCAATAACATGGTATGAATAAAGGAACCAAAAATACTTTATATGATCACTTATTTGTAGGTACTGACCCACATGTTCTTGCAGACTAAACCAAATCTGTTAGTAAAGGGTTGGAAACTATCCTCACTCAACCTATAATAGGAAAAGGGTCCAACTCGATTGCCAAACAAATTGAAAAAGAATCCTCCAGCACAATCAAGTTAGAAGATCTTGCAAATCTGGTGTCACATGTGCAACTTAGCTTCAAAGACATGGACTCACCTGAAGATGATCTTGTCATTGTTGTGGATGATAGTGATGAAGATGAGGATGATGAAGTTCATGCTACTAAAAATGTTGAAACCGAAGATACTTTAGTTCCTAAATCCGCATCTCCTAAGTCTTCTCAAATTCAAGAGCTTACCAACCAAGTCCTTATTCTTCAATCTCAAAAGTACAAACTAGAACTTGAGAAGAACAAAGCTGAAGCTGAAGTTGCTCTCCTTAAAGCTCAACCTTTCTTTCCCAATGTGGAATAACTCAATGAGCTGCTGGTAAAGTCCTTAAAAACTGAATTCTTAAATATTCTATCTACTCATGACTTTAGCAGCTCATTACTAACTAAGCTGAAGGACCTTCCCTTCAAGCTTAATGATCTAACTAAGGAAGTAAAAGGGTTAAAGAAACAAGTTCATGATTTGGAGATTAAGCTTCCAAGAGATTTAAAAGAAATTCCTACCAAATTGGATAACTTTACAAAAAATGTCACCAGTCTTACATCTCAAGTCGCTGAACTGAATACTCTTTAGTGGGAACTTCCAGCATAATTTCTTCCACTCCCAGCATTGGTTGAAACAATTCAAGCTAAGCTAAAAACCTTGGATGCTCTTCCAAGCCTCTTGCTAAATGTCACACAAGCTTTGAACAAGTTTGCTCAGGTTTTGAATTCTACCTCATCAAAAGCTGGAGATTAAAGTGTTCCTTCAGCAGGCCAAGCTGACACTATGCCTGCTGAGGGGGAGAAGAACACAAACCAAACAACCATCTCCTAGCTTTTTTAAAGAAGAGTTGAAAAGAATGCTGAAAAAGAAAACCTGAACAACCAACAACCAAAACCAACAACACCACCTGCTACAACCACCATTCCTCCAGTCATTACAACCACAACTCAAATGCAATCTCATTCTCCTTAAATTCCACAAGAAGGCTCCTCTCACCCTGAGGGGGAGCATATCAAGAAAGACAAGGGAAAAAAGGCCATGTCCTCAAAGGATGCTGAAGAAGTGAGTACAGAAAGTGGGTCTGATAATGAAACAACACATGTGCCTAGTTCTATAGTTGAATCCTCTAAGAAAAAGGAATTGAAATTTTTTGACTTTGTCACTAAAAGTGGAGAACATGTCCATATAATTGAAGAACAAATCAGTGCACAAAAGAAAATAGAGGAAGAGGCCAAAGCTGAAGCTGCCAGACATGAAAGTGAAATAAGGAAAGAAGAACAGATTGATCTTTTTAGTCCAAAAGTGGTGAATAAGTACTATAATGATAAGTTATAGTATGACAAATACTGTGACAAAATGCTGAATAGAAGAGCAAAATCAAGGATCACCAACTGTGATATTTTAACCAGAAAAGGTCCAATTACCTTGAAAGTATACAGAGAGGATGATACAGGTGAAATCATTCCCGAGTTTAAAGCCAGTGACTTACATCTTGGTGAATGGAGAGAAGTTGTGATAGCCTGTCCTAACAAAAAGGGTAAAGGATGGACTTCCATCTACAAGCATATACAAGAAAGAATAGACTATCTCCGTACAACTGAAGCTGATCTGGGAATCGACTTGGATAGACCTCTAAGTGAACAGGATCATTTAGATAGACTGAATGATCTGGCAAACAAGAAAAGAAAGCACGCTGATGACATTCATGACTTCTTTAGAGCTAACAAAAGGCTCAAGTCACCAGTTTAATATAAAGATCATCCTGCTGGTACTGTGCTTAATAAACCTGTCTTAGGTATGATTTTGTTCAACTCATATCACAGACAGGATTTTGTTACCATTGAAGACTTTAGAGATTTCTCAAACACCATGTTATATACTGTACAGAGACATCTATC
This sequence comes from Tanacetum coccineum, assembly GCA_026074375.1. Classification (NCBI taxonomy): domain Eukaryota; kingdom Viridiplantae; phylum Streptophyta; class Magnoliopsida; order Asterales; family Asteraceae; genus Tanacetum; species Tanacetum coccineum. Next base: position 60,411 of record BQNB010017807.1, read on the forward strand.
TCAGTACCTCACCCAAGGTCCAGGTCTTTATGAGATCATGCCAGATCATGCCATAACCTTCAGTTCTCTTCTGCTTGCTGAAATTGATAAGAGAAACTTAAACCCACTCAAGCAGATGAAAGTCATTGAGCAGTTAAGGCAATAGAATGTAATCTTTTGTAATAACTTTATCTTTTAAATTTGTATTGTAATGAAAGTTAGAATGAAAGGTTATCAGTATATGTTGTCCAAATTATATCAGTTGCGTAAGAAGAAGTTGTTTTGCTCACTTACAACTGGCGTTCACTTAGGCTATTTGTACATTCAAATAGGGAGAGATTATTGGGTTCAGTTCATGAGCCCTTCAGTCTTTCTGTACATTTAAACATAAAATCCCCTAAGTGTTTCTCAAACTGAAGGTTTTCAGTTTGATTCGCCAAAGCTTCTTCAGCGTCAGCTCTTCAGGTCCTTAGAAGATTGGGAAGTATCTTCACTTTAGTGTATGCAGCGGTGCATAAAGTGAAGAAGGACTCTTGGAAAGAGCTTCAGTTCAGCTTGGCTGACAATTCCAAGCTGAACGTTGTCCATCTCCTTAACAAAAGTTGAAACGTGTTGTTTCACTTCTAGAAGGTTTACAAGGCGGGAAAAAGATTGCTTTATGTCAAAAAGGAATAAAGCAATCTCCTTAGGAAAGTAACTTCTAAAGTTGGTATAGAAGTACAACAACTTTCCTTAAAGGACTGTACCTAGTACTACAAAACAAACGTGCATTAAATGGTAGGTTCAACCACCCATTTAATGCTTGCCACGTAGTGTAAGTTAAACTTGTAAACCCTAATCCTTTTGCATATAAAAGGAAAGGGATTCCTAGAGTAAATGTTATCTCTTCCAATTAATGTGAAACACATTGAAGAGTTCATTTATCTCTCAAACAAACTGAACGGTACTACTGAAGCTGAAGCTTCAGTTTAGTCATAAGTAGTTTGTTTTCTTACTCTTTTAACTTTGGTTAGAGTTTAAGTTTGAAGGAGATAAAACCCCCAATTGTCATTCAAACACCTTGCTATTCCGAAAGCAAGGTGTGTCATAGATTATTTATTTGATTCTAATAAAAGTCTATACGTTAAAAAGTACTTCTGTGTGTTTTATATTGTTCATATATATTTGTTTAAAACTCACTTTGTTGCCATGTAATCTGATTAGTTTAATTTAATAATCCTTATATCAAATTCCAAGGGACCAACACATTCATATATTTTGCATCAATTATTATATAACACAATCAAAATAATTTAAGGTCAAAGTCGAAGAAGAATGACTTCGAAAGTAAATAGCGGACATTTATTTAGGGACGGAGAGAGTATATAATAAATAATTTAACTTTTCAAATGATTACAAAATGCAAACTTGCACTACTATTTACTAAAATTAAAATTCAAAGCTACAACAATTCTACCATGTACAAAGATTTTGGGTTACTTGTGCCTGCTAAACACGTCAGTAGAAATTCTTCCTCTACCCCCACCGCCAAAACCAACGCCTCCACAAGCACTTATATTACCACTTCCAGTCCTACAGTTCCAAATTAAATTTAATTTGGATTAGATTGTACTACATACATTTCTTAACTCAAATTACACCAAGAAAACGAGCATGACCCATATACCTAATATGAATAGACTATCCCGATTATACTGCATGCTTACCGAAGAAGTGTGATATAGTAGTAATTTATCAACTTAGCATTCACTACATAACTTTCCTATAGGTTCTTGTGAAGGAAAAAAGTGATCCAAGTACAAACTTACTTCAAAAAGTACAATTCAATTGTGACAACATACTTGAAAACAATACAAAACTCCCCATTATTTGGTAAAATGTCACTTTTTACGGATTTACACATAAACATTCTTTTACTACATGCAAGTCAAACTAACCTTTCTACTTCGGTGTTGACTTTTGGTGAAGCCTCAGATGATAACGAACTATTTTTAACTTCTCAAATTGATATTAATTGATATTGGAGTGGGTTATGGAAGTTAAGGAAGCTATTAGCCTGTTACTAGAATAGATTTTAAGAAATCTATATCTATATATATAATAAAAGAAACTTTTTTTGAAACATGACACCTCATTTAATCCAAGCTGGCATATATGCCACATCATTTAAGCCACGTCACTTATTCCACGTTATGCTCACTGCGTTTCTCCCAGCCATTTTCTTTGCAAGGTTTGACTTTCACCCTCTCAATAACAACTTTATCCCCATTCAATTCAATGTCTGTTTCCAAATTTAAAACCTTAAATAAATATACCAATTGAAAACACCCTCAATCAAAAGAAGCAGATCTCATCTAAAAGAAAATCATTGACTTTCCAATCTCAAACCTATAAAAGGTAATCGTTGATGTTATTTTCTTTATAATTTTGTTAGACCTAAATTTGATGTTGTGTTTTTCTTTGTGTACTCACAGTATATCTTTAACTTTTACAATCCACAATCAATATGAACTCGATTTGTTTGAGGTATAATTCATAGTACACTTAAATTTAGGGATTTGATTAGTATTTTTTCCAATAGTATAAGTCACAATTATAAATCAGTCATTGTTTATGTTTAATAATAATTCACATTGTATCTTCTTTAATTTTTTGATTGATTGTTTCCTAATTTGAGGCCTGGATACATCTGTTATTGTTTATGGTTATCATACTAAATCATTTCTTCATATGTCAGTTCTTTTAGGCGATTTACATTTGTATAAAGTTGTAACAATTTCGTATGCATGCCTTGATTGTATCACTCTTTATTTCCTTATACATGTATAACAACCTGCTATCTATTTTTGGTCTGTATATTTGTAATTATGTTTCAATTCTTTTTCAAAATACATAGGTTTGCCATATCTTCACGCATTCAACCTCAACCCTATAAATGATACATATGAGGTATCACACATTCACAATACTCATTCCATCGTTTACAAAGCTACGGAGGGGTATTAACAAAGCATATTATTATTATAGATTACATTAATCTATAATAAAGAGATTAACTAGTAGTCTTTTATCGTATAAATTCGACTGTATACTCGAAAAACTTTTGTATTTGGTTAAAAATACGAAACAACTTATGGAAGTAATGGCCTTAATCGATGCATAGAATAGAAATATGTTAAAATTAAAACAAAGTTAACACCTACAAATTTTAGATATCACATAAGTCACAACGCCTAGTAACCTTAATAATCATATACCCAAAATGAATAAAGTAGTATCTTTATCCGGATAATTAACTACTTATCATTCATACATAGACCGTAAATTTTCTAACTCTCAAAAGCATAGTTTCAACTCCTAATTAAGTTAACATGATTCATCATCAAACGATCTCTCAATTAGTTTTGCTCACTGGCATGACACTAAAATGGAGAAGAAAAAAAAAGTTAGCTAAAGTTCTTACATATTAAGGAAGAGACTATTCATAGTTTAAATGTTTACATATTAAGTTGTAGCAGATCATCTTTCGTGGATATGATATATAACACTCACGAATTGATAAAACGAAAGAGGATGTTTAATATATCAGATAGATATGTACACATCATTTCATGACAGCTATGAATATGGATACTCGGTTCCAGCAGCCTCGTCGTATTCGTCCAGTGATCAATATTGATTTTCCTCGTACGATTAGTGAGCTGAAAAAAAATGAATTGGAAGGTGATATTTCGTACCAAGAGATTAAGCGGGCGGTGTGGGATTGTGGGATTGATAAATCTCCGGGACCGGATGGAGTTACTTTTGGTTTCATTAGAAGATATTGGTCTTTAATTGAAAAGGATGTAGTGGCGGCGGTTCAACATTTTTTTACTTCCGGTAATTTTCCTAAAGGTTGTAATGCGTCGTTTATTGCTTTGATCCCTAAGATTCCGGATGCTAAATTGGTTAAGGACTTTCATCCAATTAGTCTTATAAGGAGCTTATATAAAATTATTGCGAAAATTTTGGCTAATCGGCTTGTTGGTGTGTTGGGTGACTTAGTTAGTGAGGTTCAATCGGCTTTTGTGGCGGATAGACAAATTCTAGACGGTCCGCTCATTCTCAACGAGGTTCTTCAATGGTGTAAAGCAAAAAAAAACAAACGTTTATTTTCAAGATTGATTTTGAAAAGGCTTATGATTCCGTTCGTTGGGATTTTTTAGGAGACGTTTTAAATCGTTTTGGCTTTGGTGCTAAATGGTGTGGTTGGATACAAGAATGCCTTCGATCTTCTCGTGGTTCGGTTTTAGTAAATGGAAGTACGACGGAGGAATTTCAATTTTATAAAGGCTTAAAACAAGGTGATCCGTTATCTCCTTTCTTATTTATATTGGTTATGGAGAGTCTTCATTTGTCCTTTAAAAGAGTGAAGGATGCGGGTATGTTTAATGGTATCAAGATTAACTCTTCTATGACTTTATCTCATATGTTTTATGCGGACGATGCTATATTCATGGGTCAATGGAGTAAGCGGAATATTGATACTTTAATGTATATGTTAAAGTGTTTTGAACGGGCTTCGGGTCTAAGTATTAATCTTAGTAAAAGTAAACTCATGGGGTTAGCGGTTTCGATAGAGAAGGTCGAAGAAGTTACGAGACATATTGGTTGTGGCATTCTTAATACTCCGTTTTCTTTTTTTGGCTCGAAAGTAGGGGGATGTATGTCTCAGACTAAATCATGGAATGAGGTTATCGACAAAATGGTGAATCGACTTTCTAAATGGAAGATGAAAACTTTGTCTATTGGAGGTAGGCTCACTCTTCTTAAAGCGGTTTTTGGTTCTATGCCTATTTATCATATGTCTATTTTTAAGGTTCCTATGTTGGTTCTACAACGTATGGAATCTATCCGGTGTCACTTTTTTAATGGTAATGATCTTGATAGTAAAAGGTCGATTTGGGTTAGTTGGAATAAAGTCTTGACGTCAAAGGAGAAAGGAGGTCTTGGTGTATCTAGTTTATTCGCGCTTAATAGAGCGTTAATGTTTAAATGGGTTTGGCGATTTTTAATCAAAGTGACTCATTATGGGTTAGGGTCATTGATGCTATACATGGATTTGATGGTAGGATTGATAGAGCTGGGAATGTCGGATATACGTCAATTTGGTGTGATATTATTAAAGAAATGGATAGGTTAGCTTCTCATGGAATTGATCTTATAAGCATGATGGATAAGAATGCCAAGCCAAATGCTGCCAAGCCTAAGGCGAAGACTGTTGCAAAGAAAGCGCCTGCTAAGAAGGCTGTTGCTAAGCCTAAGGCGAAAGCTGTAGCTAAGCCTAAGGCAGTTGCGAAAGCCAAACCAGCTGCCAAAGCTAAGCCTGCTGCTAAGGCAAAGACTAAATCCAAGGCTAAGCCAAAGACACCAACAAAGCCGGCTAAGGTAGCAAGGACTTCAACAAGGTCTACACCAGGGAAGAAGGCACCAGTGGCTAAGGCTGTTGCAGCGAAGAAGACACCTGTGAAGAAGGCAGCGATTGCAAAGAAAGTGGCTACAGGCAAGAAGGTGAAGAAGTGAGGGGAATGCGAGATGATTAGTACATTGTAATGTTGTTAGGGTATCTTTGTTTAAAATGTAATATCAATATGGTTTGTTGCATCTTATTAGAGTTTGGTTTACCCACTAATAATTTATATAGTTTAACTTTGTAGTTACATTCATCGTTCCCAACTTCTTGCATCTTATAGTTGTTTATAGAGTAGTTTATATCAATGTTTTGAAAATCGGGTTTTGAATCGACCCGAGTCATCGGTTCAACCGGTTGGACCGTTGGGTCAACATGGTTTTCCAATATATATATATATATATATTCAATAATTAGAAAGAATGTATATAAATCATGAAATATTCCATATATTAAGCCTAAAGAATATTTATTAACAAATATAACATGTAAAATTAAAATTACGTCGCAAATATATATACAATTAACATGTTTTATTTATAAAAAAAATACAAAAAAACCGAAACCCGACCGGGTCTCACGACAGGGTCACTCCAAACCTGGTCAAACCTGGCGGGTCAAACCGAGTTTCGAAAATATAAAACTCGGTTTAATATGACCCGTTTTTTTGGCCGGAACCGGTTCAACCGGTTGACCCGGCCGAGTCGAACCGGGTTTCAAAACACTGGTTTATATTGTTGGTTGTTGTATCAAGTATGTTACATTCACCACTCCCAACACTTCAGGCACATCAACAGTAACACCAGTTCTCTTGTTATTTTCTAGTTGTGATCGGTGCCCACTTTTGTCCACCAAAATATACTAACCATGTGTTGTTGCTAAACGACTGCTAGAGTGGTGTGTTGACGTTGTCCGACCTTTGGCCAAGACTAACCAAAACTGGATACACATCTCATGCTCAGACATTAAGAACTTACAATTTTCTAAGAAGATGATTGTGACATTGAAGCAAACAATTTTCTAAGAAGATGATTGTGACAGCAAAGCAAACTGACTAAAGTATCCACTGAAAAGGCTTCACGGTATATCAATCTGATTCTTCATATCATCCATGACCTTATTCACGATATTATCGGCTTCTAAATATAAAACTAGAATAACATGCTTTGCATCTCAACCCTCTCTAATTCAAGCACCATGGGGAGTGGTTCTTTGATGTGATGCACTTTAATGATTAGACGAGTAGTGTTAAGAATTTGGTTGTGTGGGAATTTGGTTGTGATGTACATAGGTTTCTTCAAGTTTCTAATGCACACATAATTAACACTATTACAAGCCTTGTGTCTAGGGGTGACGATAGGGCCGGGTTAACCCGACTCGAATCAGAATCCGAACCCGATAAAGCTTATAGGATCGGGTTTAATCGGGTTAAGAAAAGCTTATCGGGTTAGTTTTACTCGAACGTCTCAACACATACCTTGGGATGATACGCTATGTTCCTATCTCTAAGCGCAAGCTTTCCACATGGACTTTAGATTCTAACGTTGTATTCAAGGGAATTGAGTGTCTACCCACTACAACAATTTCAACTTTTGGCTAGGGAAAAATATAGCTACGACTCATGTCGTAGCTAAAGTTGGCACAAGGCCCACATACTCAACTCATTTTTTGTGTCGAAGTTTGACCGCATGACTCACTACCTTAGCCACAACATAAGTCGTCGCTATTATTTTTTAACATTTGCCAACCGTATTTTTGTAATTTACCCCATTTATTCAAAATGAGAAAATCATTTTTGCTACGACATCTGTCGTAGCTAAAATAATAGAAGAATTAAAATACTTTTTTATTAATTAAAAATATTTAAGATAATATTAATATACACTTAAAACATTATTTTTTGTAAAAATGTTTTTGAAAAAAATAGAAAATCATCACAGCTACGACAGATGTCGTAGCTAAAGTTGTCCCTTCAAAATTTTCGCTTCCCTATACACTTTTTGGTTTCCCTCCACACTTTTTTCGTATATATGTTTGATTTTTTAAAAAATAAAAATAAATTTTAGCTACGACAATGTCGTGGCTAAAGTATATAACCATTTACAAATGTATTACAAATTTATATATTTATATATAGAGTTAAGTACATTTTTGGTCCTTGTGGTTGTAGCAGATTTTATTTTTGGTCCAAAATTCAAAAAAGTTTTGCTTTTAGTCCGAATTTCAAGTTCCGTTTCACTTTTGATCCAATTCTGTTAACCCTGTCAATTTGACTTATTTGACTGTTAATTAAGAGGGTATTTTCGTCTTTTTACTATATCATATTAGAATAACCAGGTGGAACCCACAAACACTATATTTTATCCTTTATTTTTTTTCTTTCTTTCCACTTATCATTTTCAACAAAAAAACACACATTACCACATCTACCATCTTTTCAGATCCCACCTCCGAACACCACAACCTAGTAAACCCAACCACACCTCATTGTCACTTCCTAACCACCACCTCTACTACCTAATCGCCGGCCAAACACCCTCCAAACAATTACCTATCAACAAAACACAAACACACACCTAACACTTAATTTCAGATCTATTGTTGATCATCTTCTTTATCATCTCAAACCCCAATTAATCCCAAAAACCTTAAATCTTTAGCATCATCTAAGACCCATCAAAACCAACAAAGTACATAGCGGGTCCATCACTACTTATAATCGGCTAACCATCACCCATGAGACCAAAGTACATAGCGGGTCCAATCAATTCCATGTGGAACCCAAGGTTCATTCCACACATCGGGAACAAAGTTCCCTTTGGGATGGTCATAACCGCGTCAACATACCTGCATCAACCATGGGAGATGGATCCTTAGAAACCTGAGAGATGGCAAAGGGAGATGGTAAGTGGGAGATGGCAGTGGTGACACCTTCCCTCAAACTGAAGAGGTAACCCCTAACACATTGAAAAAGAAGGATGTCGATGGTGTCAGCAGGTTGTTGATGTGCTGACAGATAGATCGATGGTGTCCTGGTGCTGAAGAAGAAGGATCTCTTGGCCAGATGGATCCTTAGCAACCTGGATTTATTGTTATGTTTTTTGTGTTTTTTATAAAGTGGATGATGATTTGGGGTTTTTGTTTATAAAAGATGATGATGGTGGTATCAGATTTGGGTTTTTTTGTTTTTTATAAAGTTGTTATGGATCATTGATTCATTGATTTTGGTTATATATATGTAGTGATGGATTTGTAATAATAATGATTTAAAAATAATGATTATTATTATTATTATTATTATTATTATTATTTTTTAATAATAATCACCACTTCATTAGAATAAAAGAGATTACAATACATTGGAGGCAAGCCGAGATACTATTTGAGCTCCCACTCCTTTAGCAATAGAAAATCCAATCCTATTAAAAATATGACTAGCAGCGCGGGCCCCGATATCTTGAGCCATGGAAAAATTCCGGACCCGCTTCAGTAAAG
>BQNB010017808.1:0-64223 GCA_026074375.1 Tanacetum coccineum
CTGCCATCCTATTGCACTTCACTTGAATTGTCTTCCGTACCCCTTAATTATAAAAAGCCCTTTGATTTTGACCATGGGGTAACTGGGGACGATAGATGAATAGTAACACCCCTTTGGCGCTCTTTTATAACTAAAACGGGTAAAAAGAAGTTTAAACTTTGGGCATATTGCAACTTAAGTCCTTGTGGTTGATTTATTAAAGGTGTAGTATAAAATGACTTCCATTTTTTGGCAGGAATGGTCCCTGTGGTTGTATAATAATGGTGATGGGTTTTGGAATTGGGCTTTTGGATCTGGGTATGGCCCATTTAGGTTTAGGGACCATTTGTGTGATTTTTGAAACTTGAGGGACTATTTGGGTAACATTTAGGTTTTTGATTTGTGGTTTTGACTTTTATTGACCAAGGTTTGACTGAAAGTTGACCAAGGATGACTTTTTGACTTTGCTTCCAGCTCTTGTATACTCTTCCGTTCTTGTGTCCGTGTTTGCCCGTATCCGTACCTGCACACACAAAACACAAAAACAAGTATATTTTTGCCATTTTAAGTCTGTTTTGGGTTTAATTGGGTTATTTTAGGCATAAACAGATATGTGTAATTTTACACCTATCAATATGTATCACTTATAATACATATGGTATATGAGACTTGTGGTAAGTTACAAAAGTGAAAGTACATAAAATAAGCTTTAAACAAAAGTATATGTATGGATTCTTAAGGGGCTGTTTGTATTTCGAATTTCAAACAGTGGGTTTGACATTATATAAAAATAATACGTCTCATGACGATCCCGGATATATAAAGAACTTGAAAAACAGATTAATAACGAAAAAGATACGGTAAAAACAAGTTATACGTTAATAAACGGAGTCGTGAAAGAACTTTTATAAAAACTTTTTATAAAAATTATTCAAACAGCAAGTTTGGTATTTTTAACAAATTATACATATTTTTAGGATTCCAAAATGATAAGAATCATAAATTTTTAATTAATAACGAACGAGTTATGAATTTCGCGAGTTTACGACAATTAATACTTCTATAAAACTATTTTTATAAAAGTTACTGTTCATGACAGAAATAATTATTTTTGTAAACCTCATAAATAAGTAGAACTTTCAATTACGAGAACGTGCTCGAAAGAATCGCTAAAAACGGAGCTATAACGAATAAAATACGACGTTTACGGGTTTTACGATAATTAAAACTATAAAAATAACTTTATAACTGGTGTGAACAGTAAAAAGTACTGTTCATCAGAGGGTCAAAAATATGAAAATGTCAAATTATGATAACTCGTCCTAATACGAAAGCGTGGGCATAAGAAACGTCAAAATCGGACTTAAAACGCGAAAGTTACGCCAGTTTTACTACAACGGGAAATATAAACGTTTTAACTTATTAAACACAATTTTTCCAAAACAATTAGATGGTGATTGAACTATATAGACCTATATGTGGTATTAGTTAAGCAAAGTGCTATATTACTAGGGAGTTTCATAATGAGGCCTCTTCGGGGTAGCGTATCGACGAGTTGTTGGATTTACGATTTAAAGTGTCCTAGCTCCTCATACGTTCACTACATGACCTCTTAATTATGATAGCCCGAACGATAGTATGATGAGCTATATAGGAATATATGATATTGGCAAATCGAAGTACATGGTACTTATACGACCTTAATTTAAATAGGAATGGGCTCAACTAGGGTTATCGCTACTTAGGCAACCACATAATCATAATATGAAACTTAACCACTTGTGTCCATTGAAAACAATTGCATGTTTCTTACCCCAAAAACTTTGTAAAACAAAAGCATGTAAAACGTGGGGCTATGAACTCACCTTTAGTGAGCGAATAACAAGAATATCACAGATAATGCGCCACGCAAATCGTCAGATGCAACCTATTTAAATTTAAGGTCGTATAAGTACCATGTACTTCGATTAACCAATATCATATATTACTATATAGCTTATCATACTATCGTTCGGGCTATCATAATTAAGAGGTCATGTAGTGAACGTATGAGGAGCTAGGACACTTAATCGTGTAAATCCAACAACTCGTCTAAAAAACGCCACCCCCGAATGAGGCCGTCAATATTAAACTCCCTAGTATATAGCACTTTGATTACTAATACCACATGTAGTCTATATAGTAAATCACCAACTAATTGTTTTTGGTAAAATTATGGTTTAATAAGTAAAAAACGTTTATCATAACCATTTTTTAGTTAAATTAGCAAACTTTTGCGTTTTTAAAAGCCCGATTTTGACGTTTCTTATGCCCACGCTTTCGTACTAAGACGAGTGATCAAAATATTACATTTTTAATTTTTCAACATTCTGTGATGAATAGTGTTTTTTCTGTTCACAACAGCTATTAACTCGTTTTTACGTTTTAATTAGCGTAAACTTGTAAATGTCGTATCTTATTCGTTATAGCTCCGTTTTTAGCGATTCTTTCGAGCACGTTCTCGTAATTGAAAATTATATTGATTTATGAGGTTTAAAAAAAAAAAAAGTTTCTGTCATGAAATAGTTACTTTCATAAAAATAGTTTTTAAAAAGTATTAATTGTTCGTAAACCTCTGCGAAATTTCATAACTCGAGTTCGTTATTAATTGAAAAATTACGATTCTTATCATTTTGGAATCCTAAAAATATGTATAATTTGTTAAAAATACCAAACTTGCTGTTTGAATAATTTTTATAAAAAGTTTTTATAAAAATTCTTTTACGACTCCGTTTATTAACGTATAACTTGTTTTTACCGTATCTTTTTCGTTATTCATGCCTTTTTCAATATTTCTTACTTTTAGAAACGTCATGATGTGTTTATATTTTATAAAGTGTTCCAAATAACACTATTGGAAACTCAGATTCCAAACAGACCCCTAAAGGATCAATATGTATAACTTTTTAATATAAAGCTCATTCCATGTACTTCTACTTTGTAACTTACCACAATCTCATGAAGCCATAAGTATTATATGTGATCCATATAAATATAGCCATAGTTCATCATTTGAACAAAAGTCAAGGTAACACGATTAACAAGTCCATAAATAATACTTAAAAACCATAACTTCATTAAGTAACCCAATTTACTAGTTTATCCATAATCATTTTTATACATAAACCAAGTGTGTACAAGTCTTAAAACCATTTTGTAAACTTAATATACCATCCATATAACATGTGTACAAGTTCATAAATCATGTTTACAAGAGAAATTCACTTTTGCAAGTTAAACATAATCCAAATGGTGATTTCACTACATAGCACATAATATACACATAAACTCATAAAATGAAAGTATAAAGGTTTATAGAAGACCTTATGATGAATGATGATGATGAAATCAAAAACAATCCTAAACCCTTGTTAAGACACAAAATCAAAGCTTACAAATATAGTATACCCTAGATTAGGTTATGAAACCCAATCATTCCTTTCTTGAAAAATGCTTGCAAATTGGTTAAACCATGCATGGAAACTATCTTAACAATATCTTAGGAATGATTGTGTATATGTGTGGTATGCTCTTAGAAAAACAAGGTAGGATTTGCTTGGGAGGGAGTATTGATGCCGTGGGCAATCAAGAGATGAAAGAAGGGAACTTTCTGCATCTTTATTACTAAGTGTTTTATGAGTTGTGTGAGATAATACTTGTAATGCATGATGTATATATATGAGAACTAGTCAAAAAAAGTCCAAAGACTAGTCTAAGGGGTAGGGGGGAGATGGATGGCAAGGGGGTCAAAAAGGGGTGACTAGTGGTCAAAACCACTAGTCATGCCTTACTTCTTACTAACTTTGCCATATTCTTCTACTAAGTCATGTTGCACCATGCTATCCATTTATGTGTTGTGTCCTTATGTCTCCCAAATGAGACATTATCCTATGAAAATGAGGATGGAAGTGACTAATTTATATGTCTTGATAAAAGTAATACTTGCATTTTTTTTGTGAAAGTATAAGTTATAGTCTCCTTTATTAAAAGTATAAGACTTGTAATTTATATGCTTTGCTTGATTCCTACATATATATGGACGTGTATATATATATGCCTAGGGGTGAAGTTTTATAAACTTTGATCATTGGAATTAAAAATAGACATTTGTTGAAGCGTAGATTAATTAACGTGATTTCGGGTATGCCTAAACGGAATTTATCATGAAACGTATACACTTTACGTATCCGATAAAAATAAAATGAACAAAGACCATAATTATTCTCAAAATAATTATTTAATACTTGCTTGATGTAAACGTTTAATTGTTTGATGCCCGTTTACATTGAACACTAATTTTTAGCTTACGCGATTTAGCATAACATTTACGATTTAAAACAAATGCGTACAATATAAAAGATGAATAGTAGATTAATCATCATCGTTAATGACTTGAAAAACGAGGGTGTTAAGAACCTCTTCCCGATAAACGACCTTGTCCTCAAGTCTATACGATGCAAAGCACTTGACGACGGTGCGTCAAGGGGAAGAGGTGTGGGTATTTCTTCTTGAATTGGTCTTCACGTTCCCACGTGAACTCAGGACCTCTCTTGGAGTTCCATCGAACCTTGATTAATGGAATGCGGCTTCGCTTCAACCGTTTAACTTCAAACTTCACGTCCATGGATCTCAACAGGTTCCTCCTACACAAACTGAAAGCTTGTCATCGACACCAATTCCATCCAACAGGAATGAAACTAACGGATTCGTGCGGCATTGCACTTTTTCCAAGTTTGATACTTGAAATGATATTGTGAACCCTGCTTAGTTTTCTTCGAACTCGAGTTTGTAAGCAACCTCTCCAACCTTTCCTAACACCTTGAAAGGACAACATACTTTGAGGGTTTAACTTCCCCCGTTTTGCCAAAGTAACCCCTTTCTAAGCGAAACCTTAAGCAAAACTTAAATCCCCGACTTGGGAATACCATAGGTTTACGCTTCAGACGCTAACTCTTCAGTCGATCACGAGCGTCTTGCATCCTTCCTTGATTTGACGATTCTCTCATGTTGTACTCTTGAATTTTTCAAGACCTGAGATTTGAGGCATCTCTAACATCGGTGTCCCAACAAACAGGTGAACCGACACTTTCGACATAAAGTGCTTCGAATGGTGTTGCTTTGATGCTAGCGAGTGATATCTAAATGTTATAATAGAATTCACTAACGGTTAAGTGATAAACACTCACTAACACCGCAGATCTCTCAGATCCCACCCCTTCAACCAAGCTCTAGCACGCAACATACTCCTTTGGAGAGTTTGCACACCGCCACACCAATCTCTTTCACTTTTCTTGGTCCTAATGTCGTGATGCAACAGCGCAGTACAATATCCAAATTTATACCTAAAGCATTCTGAAGTGACCTCCAGAAGTTGGATGCGAACCTCGGGTCGCGATCACAAATGATTGAAACAGGTATTCCATGCCTTGTGGACAACCTCCTTTAAGGTATTATTGTGCAAGTTAAACCATAGGGTCAGTCTCTCTCATAGGGTGTGAAAATTACAGACTTAGTGAGTCGGTCCACAATCACCCAAATGGTGTCATAGCCTTGCGACGTCTTAGGGAGCTTTGTGACAAAATCCATAGTAATGTTGTCCCATTTCCATTTAGGTATCTTGGGTTGTACCAACAATCCTGATGGCCTTTGATGTTCGGCCTTGACCTTAGCACAGGTCAAACACTTGCTAACATAGGTGGCGATGTCCGGCTTTCATATTAGCCACCAATAAGCTTTCTTTTTATATCTTGGTACATCTTGTCCTGGAACCCCGGATGTATAATAGTATTTAGATTTGTGGGACTCTGCATTATCACAGTTCGCAAATCCGCCATAACAGGTACCAACTCCTGCCCTTGAGGCATAAGACCATCGCACGTGGTTTTCCCAACTTTTTGATCCTGATCGCCTCTGGATTTTTAGCGTTTTTCAACCAACATTCCTCCAACATCTTTCGATCTTGATGTCCTCATGGTTTCGTGCTTTCAGTCTTCTATTAGTCAACATTGAAAGTCAAGTCAACATTCAAACATTCAAGTCAAGTCAAGACATTTATTAGTCAAGACATTTATTATTCATTAATTTGTATTGGGCCTAAGCCCATGGTAATCATTCCAGAATGTTCTCTTGTATCCTATATATAGGATAGTTGTTATCAATAATAATCAAGGAATCAAATTAGCCTTTCAATATGGTAATCAGAGCAAAAACCGATCCTCTCCTAATTTCTCTCTAAAAAGTCGACCCTCTCCCTAAGTTCTCTCTATATCTCTCGACTACTGTAATCTCAAATCATCTCCGATTGTATTTCAATATGTTCACATGTACCCTAGCCCAATATGTGGCCTACAAGACTAATGTTGCTCAACAGTTTACACCACAAAAGCATTACAGATTGCCGCATCCCGGTCAAGGTATACTCGGTCCTGCTCCGGCTATTTATGCATCCCAACCTACTCCTTTACCAAGTGCGTTTAGCACTATGCCGCTGCAAGACCCGACTTGGCACATGGATACAGGTGCCTCTTCTCATTTAAATTTTAATGCAAGTAATTTAAGTACCATTTTTGATAAACGCTTATTTCCATCTGTTCACGTTGGTGATGGCAAGTCTATTCCCGTCACCAACACAGGCCATAGCATTATTCCTTCCCATCATCGCCCACTTCATCTTCATAATGTTCTTGTAACCCCCAATATAATTAAAAATCTCATTTCTGTTCGTCAGTTCACTAGGGACAATAATTGTACTATTGAATTTGACGCCTTTGGTTTTTCTGTGAAGGATTACTTGACTCGTCATATCCTCCTTCGATGTGACAGCTCGAGCGATCTCTATCCAGTTACCAAGCCATCAACTTCTCCCATTGCTTTTCTCTCGACAAGTGCCTCCACGTGGCATCAACGCCTCGGACATCCGGGTGATCAAGTGCTACGTTCGCTTGTCTCTAGTCGTTTTATTTCATGTAATAAAGAAAAATCTTCACATATTTGTCACGCTTGCCAACTTGGCAAACATGTGAAGCTTCCCTTTCATAGTTCAGATTCTATTGTCGAACATTGTTTTGATATTATTCATTCTGATTTATGGACATCTCCCATTATTAGTTCTAGTGGTTTTAAATATTATGTCTTATTTCTTGATCATTTCTCTCATTTTCTATGGATTTATCCTCTTCGTTCTAAATCTGACATGTTTGATAAATTTTTGCATTTTCGCAACTATGTTAAAAATCAATTTAAATGTGAAATTAAAAACTTCCAATGTGATCATGGCGGTGAGTTCGATAATAACCGACTCCACACCCTTTTTGCCAAAAATGGCATCCAATTTAGATTCTCTTGCCCAAAAACCTCCCAACAAAATGGCAAGGCGGAGCGAATGATACGAATAATTAATAATACCATTCGTACTCTTCTCTTTCAAGCACACCTCCCCCTACCTTTTGGGTTGAAGCCCTCCATATGGCCACCTATCTCCTAAACCTTTTACCATCTACCGCAATCCATAACGATATACCTTTCACACGCCTTTTCAACAAACCACCCAATTACTCGCACCTTCGCATCTTTGGGTGTCTATGCTACCCTCATCTCCACTCACCTCATAAACTTGCCCCGCGTGCCACACCATGTATCTTTTTAGGCTATCCCGCCTATCATCGTGGTTTTTGTTGCCTTAACCTCAAGACAAACAAAATTATTCTCTCCCGACATGTCACCTTTGACGAAACACAATTCACTTACAAATCTATGACACCCTCCTCGCCACCTTCTTACACCTTCCTCGATACTCAACGTTCACCCCTCCTCACTTCTCTTGCATCCAAACTTCCTAATCCTTCCATAAACATCCCACACCAAACGAGCATCCCAACTGCTCCACCAATTACCGATCCAACCCAAAGTCCTCCTCACACCGGCCTAAATTCACCAGGCCCAACTTTCCCCACTAACCAGCCCACTAGTCACGAACCAAACAACATTCAAACCCAAACCTAAAACAATCCGCTGCCACCACCTATATTCGATCCACCAAATCCACAAACTAATTCCAACCCAGTTAATGAACCACCCCGCACTCATCCCATGATCACTCGGTCTCAATCGGGTATTGTCAAACCCATCGAACGTCTTTCTCTTCACACTTCATCTATCTCTCCTATTCTCAAATCTCCGTTTATTGCTCTAAAAGACCCTAATTGGTGTAATGCTATATATGATAAGTATAATGCGTTAGTTAAAAATGGTACTTGGATTCTTGTTCCAAGGCCATCTGATGTTAACTTGGTTCGATCTATGTGGTTATATAAGCATAAATTTCATGCTGACGGTACTTTGAGTGGTTATAAGGCTCGACTTGTTGCTAATGGTAGTAATCAACAACACGGTGTTGACTTTGATGAGACATTTAGTCCAGTTGTTAAGTCGGCCACCATTCGCACCGTTCAAGCCTTGTTGCGTCTCGACAGTGGCCTATTCACCAACTTGATGTTAAGAATGCATTTCTTAACGGTGATTTATCTAAGACAGTGTATATGCATCAGCCCCCTGGTTTTGTTAACTCTCGTTATACTATATCATGTATGTCTTTTTGCAGAGGGTCTTTGTATGGTTTGAATCAGGGCACCTCATGATTGGTTCAGCGTTTTGCAGTTATGCAACTCGGAACTGGTTTTTCTCATAGTCGGTGTTGATTCTTCATTGTTTATATATACAACCAGGTTCTCAGGTTGCTTATTTCTTTTTATGTGGACGATTTATCCTCACAACATCTTCTCCAGTTATACTTCAGCAGATTGTAGACTCTTTATTAAAGAGTTTGATATGCGATCTCGGGGCACTTAATATCTTTTTGGCATTATGTTGTTCCGTCATACTACAGGGTTCTTTTGTATCAGAAGAATGTATGCTCGTCAGCTTTCTTGAAGCGAGATAATATGGTTAATTGTAAACCGTCTCAGACACCGATTGACACATGACTCTAAATTGGGTCCGGACGACGGTTCCTGTTCAGGATCCTACCTTTATACCGTAGTCTTGCAGGGGCTCATGTTTCTTACCTTTTACTCGCCCTGATTTGTCCTATAGAAGTTCATCAGGTTTGTCATCTATATGCATGATCCGAGGGAGCCGCACTTTGCTGCTCTCAAACGTATCATGCGCTATGTTCAGGGCACCATGGAGCTTGGTCTTCAGTTATATGCTTCCGCTACTACATCTTTAGTTAGTACTACTCTGATGCTGGACTTGGGCGGTTGCCCTTCAACCTGCAGGGTCTACTTCGGTTAATTTTGTGTTTCTAGGGGGTGTGGTATAATCTTTTGTCGTGGTCTGCTAAACGACAACACACCATCTCTCGCTCTAGTGCTGAAGCGGAATACCAAGGTGTTGCTAATGTTGTTGCAAAAACTACATGGATTCGTAATCTCCTTCGTGAGTTACACTCTCCTCTTTTGATAGCTACTCTGGTTTACTGTGATAACGTTAGTGTAGTTTATATGTCAGCCAACCCGGTTCAACACCAACGCACCAAACATATTGAGATTGATATACACTTTGTTTGTGATATGGTTAAAGCTGGTCATGTTCGGGTTCTTCATGTTTCATCTCGTTTTTAGTATGCTGATATCTTCACCAAAGGTCTTCCCTCAGCTTTGTTTGAAGATTTTCGCTCCAGTTTGCAGCACGCTACAGCCTCCTCCCGATCAACTGCAGAGTCGTATTAGTCAACATTGAAGTCAAGTTAACATTCAAATCCTTTAAAGACATGTCAAGACATTTACTTAGTCAATACATTTATTAGTCAAGTCATAGACATTTAATTAGTCAAGAATTTATTATCATTAATTTTTTTCCCAAGTTTTTATTTTTGAAAACTTTTTAAACACCTTTTTTAATAACATAAAAATAAGCATTTTTTATAACTGTAACTATTTTTGAAAAGCACTAAATAAGCCAGAAATAAGCTTTTAAAAACACAGACTTGGGCTTTTTAACTAAATGACTTTAACTAAAACTGTTAAGCTATTTTTAGACTTAATAAGCTGAAAGAAAAGGCAAATAAGCAAAAACAAACCAAATGCTACTCCTAATAAGCAATAAGAAACAAAATTAAGCAATCCTAACAAACAATAAGCTCTGAAAAGCAAATGAGCTTTTGGCTCAAAACTGGTAACCAAACAGCCCAAAAGGCACTTTTCTAGCTTAATTTTAAGCTAGAAAAGGGATCCTTATGGCTTAATGGGCTATACCACTGAAGAGCTTATACAATAAGCTACACTAATCATCACTCAAAAAGCATTTTCAAATTCATATAAGCCATGAAAAAACTAAATGAAAAGGCCTGTTCACACAGATTGCACTCTTTTTGGTCTTCTTTTAAAAAGACAAATGGGCTTTTTGCAGCCTAAAAATAAGCTAGAATAAGCTGACTAATATTCAAAATAAGCTAAAACATATCAACTTTACCTTAAAATCTACTTATACCATAAATTTTAAATCCTAAAACCTACTTTAACCTATCTAAAAATGAACTTGAAAATGGTTTTTTTTTAAAACTTAACACTAAACTACTATGACAGTTTTAGGACAAAAACTTAAATCACAAATGCTTACTCATTCTTACTCATTTCTACTGCATTTAGACTTATAAACAAGCATGAAAATGATAACAACCAGTTCCTAATCAAACTCTAAGCTTATGAGCTAAAATGCCAGAGATATTTATCACAGATTCAAACCATGGACCCTATGAACCTAAAACTTGAAATTAAAACTTTAAAACCCAATTTAAACTGACTTTTAGACTAGATTTAAGCTAAGGAAAACTGAACTAAGAACCAAAAACAAATTTTAACCTATTTTGACCCATTTTGAACCTTAACCCAAACACCCCTTTAAATTATAAAATTCCATTTTTGAACTGATTTAAACTGAAATAAGCTGAGATTAGTGATGTAACACCCCCAAAAATGCGTGTCGTGGTGAAAGTATGTCCGGGGGAGTTACTTCATAATACACAGCGCTAAATACAAGAGAACGACCTCTAAATGTGTCGTTTGAAAAATAATCTCGTTGATTTCCTTGAAATTGATATAACATTTGTCCCATATATGCATCACCATGAAAAACTTGAATGTATAGACTCCAATGCACTTCAAGTAAGCCAAGTATCTATATCACCTGAGAAAAACATGCTTAAACGGTCAACATAAAGTTGGTGAGTTCATAGGTTAGTTTAAATATGAATGTAAGTTTCAAATGAATGTATTTGTCCACTGTGTCATCACAGTACCATGTAAAAATCCCAAAGATTTATAAAGAATACACGACACATTTTATGTCACCAAAAGTACCAATCTTATCCCAAAGATTTATAAAGAATGCATGACCAATTTAATGTCACCAAAATGTTTCAAGTATGTATTGCCACTTTATTCAAGGCACAGTAAATATCCATGTGAGTATAAAATAATGATTACGATTACTCTAAGCTCATGAAACTGATGCGCTAACAGAAATAATAGCCATGTGCTTACACCGGATGTCCCCACCTGGACACCCTCAGCATTGAATTACTTTACATGTGCCTACACCGGATGCCCCCACCTGGACACCCTCAGCATTGAATCACTTTATAACATACAACCTGAGCTAATCCGTAATCATAAAAGTATAGTATGTGGTTACGTTCAAAAACTAAACCAAGTATTGTATCTCCTCGCGAGATGTATAAATGAGTATATAAACCAAACAGGTAATCAACCATATAAATGCATTTGTAAACAAGCATGTTCTCACCCCAAAATATATGTAAAACGAGTAAAAACAGGGGAGCTATAAACTCACCTCGATGTTGAAGAACGATTGACAGATAGGCATCTAATATGCACAACACAACGGAAGACGAAACGGCTTGACCGAGAAGATGCAGCTTAACTTAACGGCTAAGTCCCACTAGCCTAGGATAATGAATTTGGGTTTTCCGATGAATGGTTACGTCAACGCGACACGTTGATAAAGATTTAGATTTCCAAGTGGTAATAGTTTGGTGGTTGGTTAAATAAATAAATTGAAAAGTGAACGCAAAGTATGTAATATATTCTGTATATATTACATATGATAAATAAACCCTTATATAACTCATACCGTGAATTATATAACAAAGACAAACAATCCAAAGATTAATGTGACGTATATAATGCTTTGCAGGTATTAGATAATAAGTGTGAGTAAATGATTAAACCAATTAGTTTGACCCGTTTCCGAAATCACCACTTAATTAAATAAGAAGTTCTTGCATAGGCGTAAACGTACGTTTTAAGGTTACCACTTATGTTTAAACGATGTTTGTAAAGTTTTTACAACAATTGTTATGTTATCTTCTAGCTGAAAATTATAAAATATAAAATAATATTTTATAAATTTATATTTCGTTTCCTCGACGAGTCGTGTCTAAAATAATTATCTTATTGTAAAAGTATAGTTTTCGTTCGTTTATCCGGTTATTGTATAATACAAATTATTATATCTTTAAAATATAACTTAGTCCCTTTTATCGGTTTCTAAAATAATAGAGGCTTTAGTAAAACATTACTAAATATAAAAAGTTATATAAATTTCGTCATGACCTTCCCGGTTATATAACGTTTCCCCATATTTATAAAACCTAATGTTTTCTTTTCCACTTTTCAACAAACCGCGCGTTGCAAAATATCTACATGTTTTAAATATATATTTATATATATTTATAACTAAACAAATTAATAAATACCATATTTATTTAACCATTAACCACCATTTTAGTTCCGATTTATAATTCATAAAGTCTCGTGTTATATTTATTAGTCAATTGTATAAACCAAACGAACTCTTGTTGTTTCGTTAAACCAAACGCATCCTTTGTTGTCTTCTTTAAACCCAAACGCACCCCGTGGTGCTTATTTCAAACCCAAACACACTCCTTGTGTGTTTCTGTTATCCCAAACACACCCTATACGTCAAACTGTCCAACCAAACGCACCTTTAGTGCTTGGCTGCCAAACCAAACACACCTTTGGTGCTTGTCTTTAATACCAAACGCACCCTTATTGCATTTACACAGCCAAACGCACCACGTGGTGTTTTTCTATATCCACCAAACGCACCCTAATATGTTTTAAACCAAAACCAAACATGCCCCTTATGCAATTTTGCATAACCAAACACACCCTTTGTGATTTTTATCAACACCAATCGCACCCGTGTGCGATAACAGCCAACCAAGCGCACCCTTGTGGGTGGGCTGTTAAGCCAAACGCACCATTGTGGGCTGTTTTAACAGCCAAACACACCCTATGGGCTGTTTAACAGCCAAACGCGCCCTCTCGGGGTGTATACCACAAAACCAAATGCACCCTTCGCTGGTGGTTTGACCCGACACCCCCACGCACCCTTGTGGGTCGTAGCGGCTGTCCAAAACAAACACCCATTTCGGGTTTAGACGCGGAAACAACACACCCTTGTGGTATTAATATATAAACCAACGCACCCTTAGTGCCGAATCAAAAACCAAACGCCCCTCGGTGGTGGCTGAGGTGGCGGTGGTGAGGGGGTCGCGATGGCTGTCCACCAAACGCAGCCTGGGTGGTGATATGAAACCAAACCCACCCTTGTGCTGGCTCGAAACCACACGCACCCTTGGTGGTGGTTTACCACCGAAGCCAACACACCCTTTTTGGTGGCTGTTACAACCAACCGAACGCACCCTTGATGGTGGCAACGGTGGTGATGATGATGTGGAGGTGGTGGTGACGAGGTGGCGCGTGGCGGCGAGTAGCCTTGGGGATCGGATAGATCGGGTCACGAGGAGTATTTTTGGATTCGGCCGGAATGTTGGCCGGAGGTGGTGGCGGTCGCCGGAAATGGCGCCGGAAAATATAGGGGAGAGAGAGAGAGAGATGCATGAGAGTGTGTGTGTGTGTTTTTATAAGAATTAAATGAAAAGTTTTATAAACTTTCTATTTATAATAAAACTTTTAAAAAAATGGCAAGTGTTAATTACTTGAGGGACTAAAAGTGTAACTTTCGTTAAATAACGGTTCGGGACTCGTTTGAGCGACTTAACGGATGTTTCAAAATACGAAACTTGTGCCATTGCGTTTCAAATCATTTTTATGATAAAAATGAGTATTTACATGATAATATTTCATAAATATTTTTATAACATTTAAAATAAATATCTGTTATTTATTTTGTGACTTTATTAAATAAATAGTGATAATCAAAAATAATTTTAATTATTTTTTGTGTGTCGGTACGTGTTATGTGCAGTTTTCAAAACTTTGCGAGGCCATTTTAGCCCTATTATGCTTGTTTTCAAGTCTCGGGTAAAACTAAAAAGTTGTTTGAAATATCGTTTTACATCAAATTGCTTTAGGGTCAGAATCGTGAAAACGTGATTTAGTGGGTCGTTTTTGATAAATCAACTATGAATTAATATATATCCTTTTTCGTTTTCGAATCAAAAAGTTAAAGATTATCTTTGTTAACTCGAGGTGATGTAAAAAAAATAAGATTTTATATTGAAATAAGTTCCGAAAATTTAACCAGTACGAGGAATCTTTTTATTGACAATAAAAGACCAAAAGTCAAAAAGTCAATGTCAGACTCGAAAAGTCAAAGATTTAAAATAGTCCTTTAAAATTTCGAAAATTTCTAGATGTTACAGTACCTACCCCTTAAAGAAATCTCATCCCGAGATTAAATTTGTGTTATCTGATTGTGTGACCAAGGAAAGACTTAAGGTTTAATAAACTCGTTCTAAACAAGACGCTGATAGCTTTATTCAGCAAAATTCGTCGGTGTTTCTTCTACACTCTTATCTACCAAAAATTTTTGACGTAGGTTTTGTCCGAGGATATTTAATCCATCAAAATAGGTATATCAAAATATATCAATCCAGAACTTATGACGGTATAACCTGCATTATTAGGGAAAGTCTCAATCTAGTGAAAACCTCAAGAAAAGGTGTAGTCGCGCGTGATTATGTTTTATAGATTATCAAATGACCGAAGGACGGCAGTCTTGTTTCTACTATTTTGTAAGAGTTTGATGATTCACCAATCAACTTGCATATGGATGTAAGTACCACAACTACTATTGCAGCTACTAGGATGTATCGCGACCTAAGTCTTCGTACTAGTGGTCCGAAATGAATAGTCCAACTATCTGTTTCATCAATAGGTGTTTATCTCGTTTAAGGGGGGTTGCATTACTTATTGGATAAAGTTGTATCAGTCGGGACCGCTCCCGGACCCAACAGCAGCGACCATAACGTCAATACTATAACAAATGGTGATGGGATGCCGAGAATGAGGACATTTCGAGAAACAATATTCCCAGAATAAAGTTTAATCAAATGGGAGGAGCTCGCGGGAGAGCTTATGCGATAGACGACAGATTATGGTACTCAGTCGCTAGTTTGAGGACGAATCAACTTCATTAACTCAAGTGTGTAACAAGTCTGTTAGTTCCACGAACAGTTCCTGATCGCGAGGATTAGAAACGGAAAAAGTAATAACTTAAGAATAAGATAAGGTTGTTCCAAGCGAGGCCTTAAGATACTGCTGAGTGGCAAGACACGATTGTGTCTCTAGACCCTTTTAACGGATTCTGGTGATTATCGAGTTTAGGTTCATACTCGTGTCATATTGGATACCATTAAGCCCACTCATTTACAATTCATTATTTGCATAAAGAAGCGTCCCAATTGATAAACTTATGGTTCGGTAATTTTACCAGTTACGAGGTAATCTTGGTAATCTTTTAAAAGACCAAAAGTCAAAAAGTCAATGTCAGACTCAAAAAGTCAATGATTTAAACTCTGTTTTTGAACTCAGTCCCATTATCACATCTAATCACCTTAACCTTGTGATCTACTAGATTTTCTATACCAGTTATAAAGGACTTAAGAATGCCACTAGTCTCATCCTTAGTAGCTAGAAAGAAAACCCATGTAAACCTACTGTAATCATCTGTGACAACTAGGCAATACATTTTCTTCATAAGGCTTTTTACAAATGTTGGACCAAACAAGTCCATATGCAACAAATGTAAAGGAAGACTGATTGAGTTCTCTGTTTTGGACTTACAAGAGGCTCTGTGCTGCTTTCCCTTTTGACAAGCAACACAGGTTTGATCATTTTCAAAAAGTTTGGAAGGTAAACCTCTTACAAGATTTCCCTTAACCAATTTATTCATGGTTTTAAAATTTAAGTGACCTAGCCTTCTATGCCAAAGTTTAGATTCATCAGATGTGGCTTTTGCAAAAAGGCAAGTTAAACCTCCTTTAGGAACTATGTTCTTTAAATCAACACTATACATATTGTTCTTTCTAGGAACTCTAAGTAAAACTTGACTTTCATCAATTAACTTAAAGTTTGGAGATAAAACAATACATTCAGTGTCATTAAAAAGAACACTATTCTTTTTATCACACATTTGTGAGACACTAAAGAGATTAAACTTTAACTCTCTTACAAAATACACATTTTCAAAATCTAGATTACCAGTTTTAATGGTACCTTTTCTTGTGATTTTCCCTCCTTTAGGGTTCCCTCTAAAAGCAACATATCCTCCATCTATTTCTTCATAGTCTGTAAGATAGGACATGTTCCCTGTCATGTGCCTTGAGCATCCACTATCAATCACTCCTTTATCTTGTAAATCCATTTATGGATTGCCCTGCACATTGGATAAGAAAATTAGTTTCTTTTGGGGACCCAAGCCATTACTGACTTGGATCTGCCTTGTGCATCAACATAATCAAACTTCTTTAGGGTGATTGATGCACTGTTGTGTTTAGAAACATGGTCTAAAACTTTAGTCTTTGGTTTCTAAACCCAACAAGCCAAGGCCTTAATAGCATTAACATTATTTCCTTAAAGAACATTAACTACTGCTTTTGGCCTAGCAGTATTAACTATTGCTTTTGGCCTAGCAGCATCAACATTTTTATACTTAACAATATTAAACCTCTGATTAAAATTATTGTTTTTAAATGCTGTATTCTTGTGAATGGGCCTCTTAACAATTGAATGTGTTGTTTTAGAAAGATATGACATTGGTCTAGCAGCATTCACTATTGTTTTTGAGTGAGCAGTATTAACTTGTCTAGCAGTATTAACTGATACTGCTATTTTTGAAATATTTTGTCTAGCAGTATTAATAGATATTAAGCCAGACTTAATTAGTTCTACTCTTAGAACAATGTTCTTTTTAGCACAAGGGTGAGTTTTTTTGGCAAAATTCTGATGATTCACCCTTTTAGCATTTAACTAAACAGGGTTTACCACCCTTTGATAATTACAATCAACCTGCAAGTGATCAAAACTTCCACACGCATAACAAGCTTTGCTAAACATCTCAAAATTACTTCCTAGTTTTTGAGACATCATATTATTCTAGTTTCTTTGATTGCCTTTAGGAATGTGAGTGTTTTACCTATTGTACTCAACTTGTTTAGCAGTTTTCCTATCAATTTTATTTGCTTGTTTAGCTTTGACAAAGTCTATCTTAACAAAACTAGGCTTAGCTATTTTCTTTTCAATCTTAGTTTGAGACACATTTTCTTCCTCACTATCTGACACCTAATCCTTAATAATTAGAGCACCATTATTCTTCCTAACTAATTTAGGCTTTGCTTCACTAGCCTTAGCTTCACTGTTCTTACCTATAGGCTTAATAACTTCAGGCTCATTTGTAAACTCTTCTAAGCCAGTAAATGACAAGTCAGGTTTTAGAGGCATGAAATTTCCTGTTAGGGGAGGAGGAACTGCATTATAGCCTAAACCTTTCTTGCAATTGTCTACAATCTGACTCTTTATGATCTTGTTTAAGCTTTTAGATGCATTTTCAAATTTGTCTACATTAAACTAAATACCATCTTTTTCCTTTTGAACTATTTCTAGCTTCTTCCTAAGCTCCCCAATAGTTATCTCTCCTACTTGAATATCCCATTTTAAGCCATTAATCTTTTCTACATAAACAGACTTATTCTTTTTATAAAATTCAATTCTTTCTTATACAAACTGTAAACTTGTCTTATAAGCTACAACCATTAACTCAGATTTCTCAAATCTTTTTGATAGTTCTTCATATTGAGATTTAAGCACTTCAACAGTTTCAAGACAAGATTTTAAGCAAGTAAAATCATTAGATACCTTAGAACTTGAAGATGAGTAGGTCATGAGTGCATAATTTGTTGGTCCTTCCTCTGCTTGATCACTCCAGTCGTAACCACCAAGAGCATCACATGAGATCAAAGCATTGGAAGTAGTTGTCTCCACTAACATACTTCTTCGTAAGCTTTCTTTGTTCTTGTTGTCTTGGTTTCTTAGAACTCTGCACTCCCTGGAAAAACGTCCCCTCTTGTGGTGGCAGTTGTAGCACTTCACCTTAGATTTATCAAACTTAATGGTCTCATTACCATTAATAGTCACCTTCCTTCCAGTGTTCTATAAGAACCTTCTTTCCCTCATAGTCAACATGGCCATCTGCCATCTTAAATCTATCTCTTCCAAGTCATCTGGATAGAGTTGTTGTAGATCCTCATTTGCAAGTTGAGGATTGTTTAGTTGACAAGAAAAGAATGCATAGATCACAACATCACTCAAGTTATCAACATTTATTGGATTAGCAACATTAGCTTGAGTGCTGGCAGCAAAAACTCTATGAGCAGTATTAACTGCTTCATTAGTGCTTCCAAAGTTGTTAGAGGACACAAAAGCCATGTTTTGTGTGCTTGTATTTGAGCTTGATGTCCCTTTAACTTTTGGTTCATATACTTTTAGATTGTTGTAGAGATCATCCATGCTCATTGTCTCTAATTCAGGCTTATTCCTCTACACAATAGCATGTGTGTTCCATTCTGGTGACAAACTTCTCAACAACTTCTGGTTTATATCTTCTTGTAAAAGTGTTTCACCTAAAATCTCCAGCTGACTCACAAGCTTCTGAAGCCTATCAAAAGTTTAATCAAGGGTTTCTGAGCTAGGAGCAATGAAGTTTTCATACTGCTGTTTCAAGAGATTTCTTTGAGTTTTCTTTGTAGCAACATTCCCACCAAACCTCTTTTCAATAGCTTCCAGTAGCAACTTAGCATCCTTAATTGAGTTAAACTTTAACTGATGTTCATTAGGAATGCCCATCATTAAAGTACTTCTTGCCTTCACTTCTAATATCCTTGTGGCCTTCTCTTCAGCAGTTGTAGGAGGTATTACTTTCTCAACACCTTCTACAACTATTATTTTTGGTGTAGAGTTTCCATTCTCTATGACTTCCCATAGAGCACAATCAATCATCTGGATGTATTGTTCTATTCACAACCTCCATAACTCAAACTCACCAGGTTTGAGCATTGGAACCTTGGATGCAGCCACCATATGTGCAGATTCTGAATCCATACCTTCTAGCAAAGAGATCTTGTGTATTCAAACAGGTTCTTCTAGATCACAGCTTCTCAACAAGCTCTGATATCACTTGTTGTCCCAGGATGTAGGATACCTCTTATTGGATCCCACTTCAATAGATCAAATTCCTTAAGCTTGTTTAAGGTTTAGTTATATTAGATAAATCTAATACAACTATAGTAGAAACTTTATGTGAATGTATTAAAGATTATGCAGAATCTAATCTTTAATATTAGAAGAATTCTTAATGAAACAGTAACACAAGAACACAATTTAACCAACAATAAAAGCTCCAATATTATTATTACAAATAATACAAATTCTCACTTAGTATTAGGATTACAAAACCTTGAAGCTATAATGATATCAAAACAAAAGATGATATCAAACTCTATACCCTAGGACCTCCTTTTATACACCAAGGAGTCCTAGTCGATTTACAATATATTCCTAAGATATAGAATATTCTCTATGATCTATTCTATAAATAACTAATACTTATCACGTAAGTAATCTTGATCTCCAATCAATCTTTATCCTTTCTTCTGTCTTTATCCATTCTCTTATGACAGTAGAAATTTCAGCAGTCTTAATCTTTAAGTAGTTGTAACTTTTGTACTAGCAGCATTAAATTAGCACCAACAGTAGTAACTTATACACCAGTAGCATTAACTTAGTAGCAGTAACTTCAAGAAGGCTTTTAATCCCAACAGGTTATTAAATTGATAGATAGGTTCTTGAAAAGTAAAGTCGATGCCTGAGGACGCCACATAATACATCACGAAGTTCCAAAGTTAAGCACTTGAGAAAAACATGCTTTAATATGTCAAAACAAAAGTTGGTGAGTTCATAGGTTTGAATTAAAAGTTATAAGTAAGGACTGCAAGATTTTTAATTGATTTATAGTAACACATACAAAAATCACAAGAAAGCGTCTATAACGTTCACCTAAGCTCATGAACACGAAGCTAAACAAAGTATGCTGCAAAAGACTGGCAACTAGGTATCCAACCAGATCACTAAATATTCTGTAACTTCTGAGGAAATTTCGGATTTTTAGATAACTATTTTACTTGACTTTTAGGTCTGGCTTGACTTATAAGAACGATCATCTAAATCACGTATTCACGACTCGGACTCTAAAGCAATTCGATGTGAAACGACATTCCTGACAACTTTTCAGTTTTGCCCGAGACCTGGAAACGAGCCGAAAAGGGCTAAAACAGCACCGCAAACATTTTTCGAACAATATACAACGCGGACACACAAAAACAATTAAATTTGTTTTTAATTATCAGTATTTATTTAATAAAAATATTAAATAAATTAGTCATCATTTTTAATTAAAAGCGTTGTGGATAACGCGAATACTCGGGTTGAAATCCATTTTTATTTCGGACGAAACGAAACCGGTTCACAAAATGAATAACAGATATTTTATTAAATATTATAAAATATTTATGAAACATTATCAAGTAAATACTCATTTTTATCAGAAAAATGATTCGGAAAACAATGGCGCAAGTTTCGAGAGTTGAATCGTCCGTTAGGTCGCTCAAATGAGTCCCGAACCGTTTTTATAAAAACTATACCAAAAATGTTACACTTTAGGTCCCTACACTATAATAACTTGTCACATTTTATTATATATATACACATTTCATTTCATTTCTTTCATTTCCATCTAAAATATACACACACACTTTCAAATATCTCTCTCCCCTCCCCATTATTTCCGGCGAACCCTCCCCGCCTCCGGCCGCCCACCTTTCCGGCCAACCGCCGCCGGAAAACTTTTCCGGCGGTATTTTCCGACCAACTCCAAGAATGATCTCCATCTCCGGATCTATACGACCCGTCAACTCACGCGCCTCCACACCCTCCCCACCACTCTCAGCCACTGCCACCGCTGCCCTTATCACCATCACCATCGTCATCATACAACCATCACCATCATCATCATACAACCATCACACGCACCACCAAGGGTGCGGCGGGTTGTTATAAATGCCGCTAGGGTGCGTCCAGTTTATCATAAAACACCCAAGGGGTGTTTGTCGTCGGGACAGCCGGCACCACAGTTCGTGGGTGATTGTTATCACCGAGACCACCACCTAGGGTGGTGTTCGGTGAGCACCGCCGCCGCCCCAGCGGGTGCGGGTGGTAGTATAGGCACCGAGGGTGGGTTTGGCTGTGGGTTTAGCAAAGGAGGGGGTGTTCGAGTTGTGGGATTCGCTGCGTCGGGGTTGGTTTGTGGTAACAGCCGGGTATAAACCCGGCGAAGGTGCGTTGGAGTCGGGTAGGCAGCCGGGGGGTTGGGCTGTGCAACAAAATGGGGCTGTTTGAGTTAACACAGCCAAAGGGGTGTTTGTTTTTGGGGTTGACAGCCGAGAAAAGGGCGTGTTTAGTTTGTTTGGTTTGTTTTTATAACCGAACAAGGGGCGTTTGGTTGTGGGTTTAACAGCCACGAGGGCTGTTTGGGACAAGGGTCGTTTGGGATTGTGGCGCAAAGGGGGTGTTTGGTTCGGATTAAGCATAACTAGGGCGCGTTTGTTTCGCGGGTCAGTCGACTAGGGTGCGTTGGGTTTATAGCAGTTAGGGGTGTTTGTTTTGAGTTTGGCTACGAGTAGGGAGGTCTTGGATAACGAGGGTTTGGGTTGGTTTATATTATCAAAAGGACAATAAAAATAACTTATGTTTAATAAATATTAAAATGGATAACTATTTTTTGGTGGTTTTTAAATTTGGATTAAATATAATATTTATTAGTGAGTTAAGATGAATTAACAACTAAAAATATATTAAAATTTATGAATATAAAATTTTAACGAGATTTATAAATTATAAATCAGAACAAAAGGGCGGTTAAGGGTTTTATAATAACAATATTATTAGTTGTGAGTTTCGATATAATAACGTGAATATATATGTCATATCTGATAAACGCGGGAGTTGGAAAAATGAAACGTGAATACTTGCAACATATATATTATAACTAGAAAGCGCGTGCATTTGAAATATTGAAAAACGAATGATTCAATATATTTTGTTTAAAGGGAATGCGTAGCGTTTTAAGGAAACGGAAAACGTTATATAAACGGGAATGTCATGGAAGATATTTATAGAAATTTCTTTATTTTAGTAATGGTTTACTCAAAACTTATAATATTTTAGAAACCGATAAAGACATTAAAGTTATATTTTAAGGTATATTAAAAATATAACTACATCATAACTTGACAACGAACGAAAAACTATACTTTTACGTTGAGATAACCATTTTAGACGCGACATGTCGAGGAAACGAAATATAAGTTTATAAAATATTATTTATATTTTATAATTTTCAGCTAGGATGTAACACCATACTATTGTAAAAAGTTTTACAAACGTCGTGTGTTAAATTTATAACTTAAAGACGTGTGTCTACAAGACTTCTTAAATATATAAATGAGCTGTCGAAATAATTGGTTAATTATTTACTCTCACTTTTTATACTTACAAAGTATTATACAGTTCACATTAATCCTTGAGTTGTCTGTCTTTATTAATATAATTCGGTATGAAGCATATATGGGTTATTTTTCATATGTAATATATAAAGTATATATATTACACACTTTGGGAACATTCTAAATTTATTTATTTAACCAACCACCAAACCATTACAATGTTAAATCTAAAATATTTTATCAACGCGTCGCGTTGAATAACATTCCACTCGGGAAACACCAATAACATTTATCTAGGCTAGTGGGACTTAGCCGTTAAGTTAAGCTGCATCTTCTCGGTCAAGCAGCTTCGTCTTCCTTTCGTATTGTGCATATTAGATGCCTATCTGTCAATCACTCTTCATCATCAAAGTGAATTAGATGCCTATCTATCAATCGTTCTTCAACATCAAGGTGAGTTCATAACCTCGCTTTTCAAATCTTTTGAATGTTTATAAACCCGCGAGGCGAGGAATACAGGATTGTCTCAAACTCTTTAGCTTCACTGTGTTATCTTATAACAATGTGATTGTTTTTAAAGGATATTATGAGTTTCATAGCCTCACTTTTACTCGTTTTGGATAACGGTTATATATATTTTTGGGATGAAAATATGCATCGTTTTATAAGCGGACAATATGCTTTGTTTTATAAATTGGACGCAAGTATTGATTACAGTTGCCTAAGTTGGCGATAACCCAAGTTGAGCCCTTTATCATGAACTGTCAATTGCATATGATGTTGTGGGAATTACATTATGTCGAGAGCGTCACTGTTATTTAATAGATCTATTCGGGAAACCGTCCTCCCGTTCGGGTGACTAGCTATCACCGAGAACGAACGTTATAGCATGTCGAATTTAGGATGATTTTCAGGTTGAACATCTATCGGTAGAAATGCAATATATAGTTTATTGCCAAGAAGATCGTCGAGAAGCTTCAGTGTCATGAGCTTATGTAAATGTAATCTAGTTTTGTGAGATTGATGTGTTGCATTATCACTATAAAGTCTTGCGGTTCTACCTTATTATTTTTTTTTCGAGGAAATCAATAGGCACGGAGGTGCCAGGGATTACACTTTTGGTGACATTAAATTTGTCATGCATTTTTTATAAAAATCTTTGAGATAAGATTGATACACTTTTGGTGACATTAAATTTGTCATACATTCTTTATAAAAATCTTTGGGATAAGATTGGTACTTTTGGGTGACATAAAACGTGTCGTACTTCTTTACAAAATCTTTGGGATTTTTACATGGTACTGTGATGATACAGTGGATTACATTCATATTGAACTAAATCTATGACTCACAACTTTATGTGGTCCTTTTTTAGCTGTAAATAAAAATAAGAAACTTTTACAAAAACACTTACTCTAAATCTCACAAATAAGCCAGAAATGAGCTTTTGAATTCAGCAGTACTAACTTATAAGTTAGTATTGCATTATAAAGATTTAAGACTGCTAGGGCTTATAGGACCTCAATAAGAACTTAAATAAGCATCTAAGCTGAACAAATCCAATCCTTTAAATCTAATAAGTACTTAGGATCGGAATTAAACAAACAAAATAAGCTGAAAGGGGCTTAAAGTATTAAGAAAGAAAGCAATAAAAAAAACTATGCAGGCTAACAAGCTACTTATAAGCCAATTTTTAAAGGCCATAAGCTATCCTTATGGCTTAATGGCTTATATGCAGAGAGAGCTTGTCCTATAAGCTACAATAAGCAGTAAAGAAAAAGGAATTTGAAAAACATTTAAGCTATGAAAAAGGCACATGAAAAGGGCTGATTACACAGAATGCATCTTTTTGGTTTTCTTTTTAAGACAAATTGGCTTTTGCAGCCTTTCAATAAGCTCACTAAATGAGCTTTTGAGATTCTAAAAACAAAAAACAGATTAAGCTCATGTGGCCATGAGCTTATGCTCAAAAATTCAGACACTAACCTAAACTTAAACTAACCTAAAGATGATCATAAATTTCACTAAAATCTGACCCATTCTTTGAATTTGAAAACTGTTTTGACCCATTGTTACCTAGACTGATGCAACAGTACCAAAACTAAATATACCAGATTATGTTCATGATTTATGATGCATTTAGAACTAAAAACAAACAAAACTTGGACCTTAAAACTCAAATCAAATTAAACACATGTTTGAAACATAAATCCTTCACAGTTAGTTAGTATTTTTTTTGAAAAACATGAAAACTTACTTTAACTTGATTAAAACTTAACTAGAAATGATCTAAAACTAATTTTGCACTTAACTTGAACCTTAATCCAAACACCCTTTATTTGTTGAATTTTCACTTAAAGCTTAAAACAAAGAACAATAATCTTCAAACTACATTCATAAGGCATTACTAAGACTAAACAAACATTAATAAAGCATATCAAACACATTCAAACAAGTATTAATCAGAATTAACCAAAATCATAAAAATGAGCACAAAATGAGAAATATGAAACTTACAAAAGTCCAAAGCTTTTGTTTAGAACTTGAACAACCCAAACAGCTTTCAAATCAACCTATAGCTTCCCATGAAGCACTAATACCATGGCCATCCACAATTTACCATGCTTCATGATTTTTGAACACTTATGAGTAATTTTTGGTAAAATGAAACAGTAAACCCATAACAAGCTATATGTTTAGAACAGATTGCATAAGCTTATAAGAGCCTATAAAAGAGACTTGTAAACAATAATGAGCTTGAGAACATTAAAGAGCTTAAGAACAGATTTTATAAAACTTGAACACTTAAATTTGTATTAATTTAAAAAAGGGTTACAAGACTTGAAAGTTAAAGACAATAAGTAAAAATAAATTGGAAATAAGTTTTTAACAAGCTACACTACTCCTAAATTACACCTTTTACTGAAATAAACCTAAGTCTTTATATAGACGAATTCAAGCAAGCATATGTGCTACTTGTGTTTCTTGTGTGAGTAGCTCCCAAGTCTCATCTCAGCCATCAAAAAGTCTTGTTCTCCAATCCAAATGATCACAACCATCCAAATTTTTAGCTCTTTCCTTTGACAAATGGTAAGGATGGGGATTGCCAACATGGCTTTGGAGTTATATAGGGTGAGGTTGATGAGGGGGGTGTGAGTGAGATTTAGGGAAGAGAGTGAATAGTAAGAGTGATTGGTGAAGGGGTCGAGGTGGGGAAAGGGATGGGCGTACAATGATGGTAGGAAAAGGTTTTGATTTAACTGAGTTGAAAGATTTGACGAGGGTTTAGGGGAAAGTGTGGTTAAGGATGACTAGTGTAAGTGGGTTTGGGGAATAAGGGGTCAATGGTGTAAAAGAGAGCGAACATTAGTCCCCCTGATTTTGTGAAGTGTTTGCATCGATAGTCCTTTTGGACTGACGGTGAAAATGGTTAAGGACCAAAAGTGTATCAGACTTAATAGTCTTATATGTTTGAGTAGTTGGGCTGTTTGTTAAACACATTTGGGCATTGGGCTGTTTGTTATAAACATGGCATTAGGCCATGTTCATACTTTAAACTTGTCTTCATAATTTTAAATAGGATGATCTGGCCCATTAGATGGGTGCGGGTTGGCCTATTTAGCTTTTCTTCGATTTCGGCTTTGACTTTTTCAGTTGACTTTAACTTTGACTTTTCACGCTCGTTCCATTCCCGTGCTTGGTTTTGTCGGTTTTGGCTTCGTTTTTTTGTCCTTTTTCTGAATATTTGTTCCTGCATAATTGAAATAGCAAAACAAGCATATATTTGGCATTTTATGTCTGTTTTTGGTCATTTAGGCTCGTTTTTATAGGTAAAAGGTATGTGTAATTAAGCACATACCATTAAGATATGACATGTTCCCTATCATGTGCCTTGATCATCTACTATCAATCACTCCTTTATCCTGTAAATCCGTTTGTGGATTGCCCTGCATATTGGACAAGAAAATTAGTTTCTTTTGGGGACCCAAGCCATTACTGACTTGGATCTGCCTTGTGCATTAACATAATCAAACTTCTTTAGGGGTGATGATGCAGTTGTGTTCTAGAAACTGGTAGAAAACTTTTATCTTGTTTCTAAACCCCAACAAGCTAAGGCCTAACAGCATTAACATTATTTCTTTGAACGCTCACGTTATCTACTGCTTTTGGGCCTAGCAGTATTTAACTATGGCTTTTGGAGCCTAGCAGCTTTATCACTTTATCCTTAACACTATTAAACTCTGAGCATTAACATTTTTATCCTTAACAGTATTAACCCTCTGATTAAAATTACTGTTTTTAAATGTTGTTTTCTTGTGAATGGGCCTCTTAACAATTGAATGTGCTGTTTTAGAAAAATGTGACTTTGGTCTAGCAGCATTCACTGTTGTTTTTGAGTGAGCAGCATTAACTTGTCTAGCAGTATTAACTGATACTAAGCCAGACTTCATTAGTACTGCTCTTGGAACCATGTTCTTTTTAGGGCAGGGGTGAGTCTTTTTGGCAAAATTCTGATGATTCACCCTTTTAGCATTGTTCCAAACAGGTTTTACCACCCTTTGATAATTACAATCAACCTGCAAGTGATCAAAACTTCCACACACATAACAAGCTTTGTTAAACATCTCAAAATTACTTCCTAGTCTCTGAGACATCATATTATTCTAGTTTCTTTGATTGCCTCTAGGAATGTGAGTGTTTTGCCTATTGTGCTCAACTTGTTTAGCAGTTTTCCTATCAGTTTTGTTTGTTTGTTTAGCTTTGACAAAGTCTATCTTAACAAAACTAGGCTTAGCTGTTTTCTTTTCAATCTTAGTTTGAGACACATTTTCTTCCTCACTATCTGACACCCAATCCTCAATAATTGGAGCACCATTATTCTTCCTAACTGCTTTAGGCTTTGCTTCACTAGCCTTAGCTTTACTATTCTCAACTATAGGCTTAATAACTTCAGGCTCATTTGTAAACTCTTCTAAGCCAGTAAATGACAAGTCAGGTTTTAGAGGTATGAAATTTCCTGTTGGGGGAGGTTGAACTGCATTATAGCCTAAACCTTTCTTGCAATTGTCTACAATCTGACTCTTTATGATCTTGTTTAAGCTTTTAGATGCATTTTCAAATTTGTCTACATTAAACTAAATGCCATCTTTTTCCTTTTGAACTATTTCTAGCTTCTTCCTAAGCTCCCCAATAGTTATCTCTCCTACTTGAATATCCCATTTTAAGCCGTTAATCTTTTCTACATAAACAGACTTATTCTTTTTATAAAATTCAAGTCTTTCTTCTATAGACATTAAACCTGTCTTATAAGCTACAACCATTAACTCAGATTTCTCAAATCTTTTCAATAGTTGTTCATATTGAGATTTAAGCACTTTAACAGTCTCAAGACAAGATTTTGAGCAAGTAGAATCATTAGATACCTCAGAACTAGAAGATGGGTAGGCCATGAGTGCATAATTTGTTAGTCCTTCCTTTACTTGATCACTCTAGTCGTAACCACCAAGACCATCACATGAGATCAAAGCATTGGAAGTAGTTGTCTCCATTAACACACTTCTTCTTGAGCTTTCTGTGTTCTTGTTTTCTTGGTTTCTTAGTACTCTGCACTCCTTGGCAAAATGTCTCCTCTTGTGGTAGTTGTAGCACTCCACCTTGGACTTATCAAACCCAATGGTCTCATTACCATTAATAGTCAACTTCCTTCCAGTGTTCTTCAAGAACCTTCTTGTCCTCATAGTCAACATGGCCATCTGCCATCTCAAATCCATCTCTTCCAAGTCATCTGGATAGAGTTGTTGTAGATCCTCATTTGCAAGTTGAGGATTGTTTGGTTGACTAGAAAAGAATGCACAGATCACAACATCACTCAAGTTATCAACATTTATTGGATTAGCAGCATTAGCTTGAGTACTAGCAGTAGAAACTTCATGAGCAGTATTAACTGCTTCATTAGTGCTTCCAAAGTTGTTAGAGGACACAAAAGCCATGTTTTGTGTGCTTGTATTTAAGCTTGATGTCCCTTTAACTTTTGGTTCATATACTTTTAGATTGTTGTAGAGATTATCCATGCTTATTGTCTCTAATTCAGGCTTATTCCTCCACATAATAGTATGTGTGTTCCATTCTGGTGACAAACTTATCAACAACTTCTGGTTCATATCTTCTTGTAAAACTGTTTCACCCAAAATCTCCAGCTGACTCACAAGCTTCTGAAGCCTATCAAAAGTTTGATCAAGGGTTTCTGAGCTAGGAGCAGTGAAGTTTTCATACTGCTGTTTCAAGAGATTTCTTTGAGTTTTCTTTGTAGCAACATTCCCACCAAACCTCTTTTCAATAGCTTCCAGTAGCAACTTAGCATCCTTAATTGAGTTAAACTTTAACTGATGTTCATTAGGAATGCCCATCATTAAAGTACTTCTTGCCTTCACTTCTAATATCCTTGTAGCCTTCTCTTCAGCAGTTGTAGGAGGTATTACTTTCTCAACACCTTCCATAACTGTTATTTTTGGTGCAGAGTTTCCATTCTCTATGACTTCCCATAGAGCACAATCAATCGTCTGGATGTACTATTCTATTCGCAATCTCCATAACTCAAACTCACCAGGTTTGAGCATTGGAACCTTGGATGCAGCCACCATATGTGCATATTCAGAATCCATATCTTCTAACAAAGAGATCTTGTGTATTCAAATAGGTTCTTCTAGATCACAGCTTCTCAACAAGCTCTGATATCACTTGTTGTCCCAGGATGTAGGATACCTCTTGTTGGATCCCACATTAATAGATCGAATTCCTTAAGCTTGTTTAAGGTTTAGTTATATTAGATAAATCTAACACAACTAAAGTAGAAACTTTATGTGAATGTATTAAAGATTATGCGGAATCTACTCTTTAATATTAGAAGAATTCTTAATGAAACAGTAACACAAGAACACAATTTAACCAATAATAAAAGCTCCAATATTATTATTACAAATAATACGAATACTCACCTAGTATTAGGGTTACAAAACCTTAAAGCTATAACGATATCAAAACAAAAGATGATATCAAACTCTATACCCTAGGACCTCCTTTTATACACCAAGGAGACCTAGTCGATTTACAATATATTCCTAAGATATAGAATATTCTCTATTATCTATTCTATAAATAACTAATACATATCACGTAAGTAATCTTGATCTCCAATCAATCTTTATCATTTCTTTTGTCTTTATCCATTCACTTCTGACAGTAAAAACTCTTTCAACAGTCTTAATCTTTGAGCAGTTGTAACTTTTGTACTAGCGGCATTAACTTTTAACACCAGCAGTAGTAACTTATACACCAGTAGCATTAACTTAGTAGCAGTAATACAAACCTTAGCAGCAGTAACTTCAAGAAGGCTTTTAATCCCAACATGTATTAAATTGATAGATAGGTTCTTGAAAAGTAAAGTCGATGCCTGAGGACGCCACATAATACATCACGAAGTTCCAAAGTTAAGCACTTGAGAAAAACATGCTTAAAATGTCAACACAAAGTTGGTGAGTTCATAGGTTTGATTAAAGTATAAGTAAGGACTGCAAGATTTATAAATGATTTATTGTAACACATACAAAAATCACAAAGAAAGCGTCTATACGTTCACCTAAGCTCATGACACCGAAGCTAAACAAAGTATGCAGCAAATGAATGGCCAACTAGGTATCCAACCCAAGATCACCTAAATATTCAACATGCTATACGTCTGTTTGATCAGTACGTCTGATACAAGTAAGAATCACCAAACCCAGACGGGGGATATTAAACCTAAATAGATCTATTTATAACACTCGTGCTTTCAACATGTAATTAATGGTTCATGATAGGGCAGTTGTGGGTTAACGATACTTAGGCATAACTAGTAAACGTATAATTAAAGCACTTGCGTCCAATCGTAAAAACAAGTAATGTTTCTCACCCTAATATTTCAAATCAAGTAAGTTCGTAAAACGGGAAAAAGTAGGGCTATAAACTCAACTTAAGTAATAGAAGAGATTCGGGAATTACTTGACTAGATAATAATGCATGACGGTACTGGATTACGACCTAATAAACAACGGCTCGATTTAGTATGAGGTTGTAAGAAATGAGTGATGTGAATGTATTTCATAAACTTTGTATCACCAATGTACGTTTGTGTATTAGTTTAATAAGTCAAAATAAGTCTTACGTCAAAGTTTACTATTTAATTTTTAAACTTATATATTTTACCAAAACTCTCAAGTGTCCTACTTCATAAATTCATATCTCGCCTGACTCTTTCTATTTTAGAAAACTTCTAACTCGTATGCAAAGTACTTAGACCATACTATAGTATTCCTTAAGGACTCTAAGCCTCATTCGGATTCTAAAACGCTCAAAAATGACTTTTAAAGTGATCAATTAGCACTAAACTAAGTAAAAATGGATGCTGAAGTTATATTAATAACGCGTATTTTTAGTCAATTTTGAAAGGCTGTAACTTTTTTGTTACAAGGTTTTACAAAATGTGCAACTACAATCTGGAAATATGAGCACGAAGGCTACAAGTTATATGTTTTGAACTTTTAAATATTCGGACATTAAAATGGTCAAAACCAGGCTCGAACACGCGACCTCAGGAATGTTAAGTGCAGTTTTTCAGTTTTTGTAAAATTTGACGCAATATACAAATGGACATAGCTTCTTTGTTATAAGTCCGATTTTAGTGATTCAAGCGGCCACGTTTAGCTCATAAGGTCTAGTTTCTAAAATAAATGCTAGATGTTGCAAAACTTAACTTCCCGCTGTCTGAAACGTGCTTATAGGACAATCCTCTATAAACTACGCTAAATACCACTTTTCTAATTCTCCTCCCCTCACTTGAAATATACAACCCTCGCATTGTATATATATCATGAAAAACAGGAAATGAAAGAATTAAAACAGAAAACTCCCTTGAGATTTGCTCGGTATGATCCTCCATGTTGAGTATATGAGCAAGGATGTGTGTTGTAAATGCGTCTGAATACTCTCATGACTACAACACACATATAATTCCAGAAAATAAGCACACCAAATTCATTCAATCGTCCAGAAGGTTCCTGTATATATCATAAAAAAACAAGCGCAATTCTATCTTTGGATAATCGTCGGTTAGAAAACAAAACCTAAAAATTTAAAACTATACAGGAAGTCGATACGCCGTATCTATGTTTCAGAATACGCAGTAGTGAGACCTGTATTAAAAATCCTAAGTACGGGTCAGAGGTCGAACATGCTATATCCAATTAATAAATACGCCGTATAGACAAGTCTGACAATAATGTTTTAAGTGCGGAAAAATAAAATGGATAACGTCCAGGTCGGGGTCAATACGCCATATTCATAGGGTTTGGATATGCCGTATCAGTTACCTGGAAAGACAGACTTGATAACAAAATTGAAAATTACATTCTGGGTTATCTCCCGGCAAGCACTTTTGTTTACAGGAAAGTCTTTAAGTTAGACTTGCTTCCAGCTTCTACTTGGTACGTGCCACAGACCATCCTTTGTCCTTCTTTCGGTTGGTAGATTTGAGAAACATTTTCTTTGGTTCAGGCCCAAATGTCATATTCGTATTCCTTGATTGCGACATATTCGTTCACTGGTACAAATGAATATTTAACTACCTCGAACTTCTCTGATTTGCATGTAGGTGGTTTCACGTAAGGAATTCTAAGTAGCTTGCATATTTTCTCGTTGGATCTTTTTTCTTCTTCGTTAACATAGTAAGGAGGGTCTTTTCGAATCAAGTAGCCTTCTAAATCACCGATGTCATCACTGTCATCTCCTATAAGCTCGTGTTCATCAAACCATCCTTCATTCTCATGAGTTTCATAATCATTGTTTGTTCCTGTATAATCATTAAATACTCTAGAAACATCAAGATAAGGGTTACAGTTAGAATTAGGATTGGGTCTTATGTGGTTTGCATGCTTAAAATCCTCTCATTCGTCACTAGGTTCTTTATCTACCCCTTTCGATCCTTCAAAGATGGCCTTACAATTTAAAGATTCGTCTTTTAATTAACATTCTTCAAGATTCTCATACAATTCATAAATCTTGAAGTAAATCGCGTCTGCATTCTGAATCACTCCAGGTAAATCTCCACCATTGTTATATTTTTCCATTTTTCAATTGCAAGTGGGCCACTTAGCATGTCTATTCTTGAAGCGAAATGACTTGCAAATTTGTTTAATATCATCACTAGGTTCCATCCAAGGTCCATAATCCAACCATGGCATATTAGCCACCCATGGAATGTCTTTGTTCCATTCATATATCCAGGCGTCTTTATATTCATCGTAAGTCTTAAATCCTGGAATATCATTAGTGAGTACATCCACATCAATCTTAAGCAGACAATTAAATTCCTTGAATGCTTCAGATAGAGGGGTTTCGAAGTGAAATATATTACTATTGATCCTAAAGATTTGAGAAATCTCATATTCTTCAATCAAGTTTCCATCTCCAAGGTTAGGAAGCTCATCATCCGTTATTACCTCTTCATCATCCCCTCTTATCCAATAATCCCATAAAGCATTCTTAGTGTATCCATCCATAGTCTTGTGGTTCCTAAATTTTAAAGCTAACCAATTTTTGAACTCAATGTTAGTTAGATACCACTCGACCTTGGTGTTATCTCCATAAGCTTTTATCTTTCCGCCAATACGAGAAGGTGGATAGAATTTCCTAAAAAAAATCCTGTCAGATCTACCCAAGTAGTAATCGAACCAATAGACTCATCATCCCACCACTTGCTTGTAGCCCCAGCTAGTGAAAAAGGGAAAATACGTACCCTAAGTTGATTATGACTTACGTTGGGTACGTTGAGCAAATCAATTATCTCAAGGAAATTTCCAATATGTTCAACTATGTCCTCTCCATTTGTTTCACTAAAAGAATTATCACGTAATTCAATAATAAATCGACCCGTTAATTTAATTCTACCCTTCTCATTATTTCCTAATTCATAGTTAATTCGGGTTATAGTCATGTACTCCTTATTACTAGAAAATGAAGTTAAAGTGACACTCATAAAGTGTTGTATTATGTGTTTAAAATGTTGCATTAAGCATAATGTGACACTTTATCAAGTGCTACGTTATGTAACGTTGCCTTAGGTATAAGCGACACTTTCAATTGGAATGCGCAACATTTTTTAGATATGTTGCCTATGTGTTACTTTAAAGTGCAACACTTTATACACTCAAACACAACACTTTTTATACTTAATTGCAACACTTTCAAACTCAATTGCAACACTAATTATATTAAAATGCAACACTCTCTATACCAAACTGCAACACTTTTTACATTTGCAACATTTTTTTTAATCAAGTGCAACACTTTTCTCATTATTACAACTAATTTTGCAACACTTTATTATGTGAAATGCAACACTAGTAGTTGTTTTCCATCATATAAGGTGATACTTTTATAAATATTTAGTAACACTTTTGTTTCACACAATACAATGCTAAATATGTAATATTTGTATCATATACATTCTTCAAAAAGGTCTCATAATACATTAATAATTAACATTTGTTCAATCATAAGAGTAATAAAATACCATAGATAACATCGTATAATATTTTGACAAAATTGTCTAATGTAAGACAACCAACACAAAATAGTGAACAAAAGAAAAGGCAATCAAACTGTAACGCTAGACACCTTGAGTTCATCTTTGAAAATCTCCACATACAGCTTGAAGTACTATAAAACCTTGAGTTCATCTTTGCAAATCTCCACATACAGCTTGAAGTACTATAAAATGACATTGCCTGGTCTAAATGAAAATGATGGAAAATACTGTTAGTTTACACTTGTGATATATATCAAAATAGAAGACGAACAAATCTCTACTATAAAGTGGATTCCAACAGCATTAAGATGACAGTTAATAACTACACAGAATGGCGATATCAAGGAGATGTGGTCCGTACGGAAAACAAGTGATCAAATAACTATTGAAAAGGCATTTGTGTCTACTGTCTAATTTGTTTGTCATTAAATTTCAGATTTTACTTTTCTACCTACAAGTAGTAATAAGACCATGTATAAATAAAACATGTCAAGTATAAGAGTTACTATTGTTTCCTCTTTTCAATCAATATCAAAGCAAACAACAGAATTTCCTTAAAACCTACATCAAGTAAAAAACAAAATTGACACAAGTATTTAACTCTTTATGTCCCTAAGGTTTTGACACAAGTCTCTATTTATCTAAAGTTTAAACCACATATAACAAAAGAAGTAATCTCTAATTCTTTATATAAAACTCCTAAATAAAAAAATTCACAACTAAGATTGATACCAGAAAACTACTTATGAACAGAAAATGGACATTTTTCGTACACATAACAATATACATTCAATGGTGTATAGGGGTGTCAAACGAGTTAATGGGTCCGGTTTGGGGCTTGTCGGGTCTGTCGGGTTTTGAAAAATTGAAAACTAATCTGTAACCCAACCCTATAAGAAATCAGGTTAGTCTGGTTCTGGTCTATCGGGTTACGGGTTATCGGGTTGGGTCAATTGGGTTATCGAGTTACATGCTAATTTCAACCCGTGAATTGACTCATTTAAAATATATCACATTATGAGCATGACGGCAGTATGCCAATATTATATGATGTCTTCTCAAAGGAATAACATTTATCTCTCTAGTAATTCCAAGTTCTGACCAGTTTTACAAATGATGCATGCAATTCCTTAATAAAACAATAACAATGGTTGTGTAATAAGATCTTCCTATAGTACTATAGGTTTCGGTTTTACAAAATCCACATACAAACTTCAAGTCTACAACCAACTAGGGAACTATGTAAATGTTTTACATATCTAAACTATTAA
This sequence comes from Tanacetum coccineum, assembly GCA_026074375.1. Taxonomy (NCBI): domain Eukaryota; kingdom Viridiplantae; phylum Streptophyta; class Magnoliopsida; order Asterales; family Asteraceae; genus Tanacetum; species Tanacetum coccineum. The sequence continues at coordinate 35,813 of BQNB010017808.1, forward strand.
GAATAAAGTAGCAGACTTGCTTGCTGATATAAATTAATAGGAAAAGTGAAAACAAAATTTTGAAGGATGGAGTGATATGTTCTAGCTTCATATTAACTTCTATTTATAGGCTTACAAAATACATAGTACATAGACTTCCTTTGCCTCTAAGTATTCTTAATATCTAAGTTTCTTAATAGCTAAGAGTTCTAAATATCTAAGTGTCCTTAAGAGGTAAGGATACTTACTATTGAAGTTTACTTCATGACTAAGATTTCTTAGGAGGATTCTTACTAGTTAAGTTTCCTTAGTAACTAAGCATATAAAATATTAAACAACAAATCTTAGATACTTTAACACTCCTCCTTAAGATTGTTGTTTGATTCCATAATCCGAGCCTTGAAGTAATTTAGCTTTCTTCCGGTAATCGACTTTGTAAGCATATCCGTGAGTTGAGTTTTAGATGTGCAATATTTGAGCTTGACTTCTTCATTCTTCTCAGCTTCTCGAATGTCATGATATTTGACATTGATATGCTTTGTTCTTCCATGTTGCACGGGGTTTTTTGATATTGCTATAAAAGACTTGCTATCGCAGAAGATCATAGTTGGACCTTCTTGAGTTAGATCCAAATCGGACAGCAACTTTCAAATCCAAATAGCATGATTTACAACACCCGCGACTGATATATATTATGCCTCTGCAAAAGATTGTGCAACAATGCTTTGCTTTTTGGAGTTCCAACAAAATACACCCGAACCAAGAGAAAAATATAACTTGAAGTACTCTTTGAATCATCAATGCTTCCGTCTCAATCACTATCAGCATATCCCTCAAGTTTCATAACTTTGTTTCTTTTAAACATAATTCCAAGATTAAGAGAACATTTCACATATCTTAAGACTCTCTTTGCAGCTCCCAAATGAGAACTAGACGGTTCACACATAAACCTTGATAGGAAACTAGCTGCAAAGGCTAAATTTGGTCTTGATATAGTTAAGTATAGTAGGCTCCCAACAATGCTTCTAAATCGAGTTGGATTGATAAGCTTCTTGCCATCATCTTTTGATAACTTGCACTTGTAAACTAGCGGCGAAGTAACCAGTGTGCATAAGAACATCTTGAATTTCTTGAGCATATCACTAGCATACTTCCTTTGGGAAATATGAACACCGTTAGATAGTTGCTTGATTTCCATGCCAAGAAAATAGGATACTAGTCCCATATCTAACATATCAAATTCAGATTCCATTTGTTTCTTAAATTCCTTAATAAGTTGATCGTTACTTCCAATCACAAGTAAGTCATCAACATAAAGATAAATAATCAACCTCTCTTTAGAATTAAAGTGCTTCATATAAAAAGTTGACTCACTTGAACTCCTCCTGAAGTTATGATTCAACAAATGAGCATCAATATTAGCATACCACGCCCTTGGTGCTTGCTTAAGACCATAAAGTGCTTTGTAGAGCCGATAAACTTTTTCTTCTTGGCCAACTACTTCAAAACCTTCAGGTTGTTTTACATAAATCTCCTCCTCAAGTTCACCATTAAGAAATGTAGATTTGACACAAGAATGGTAAATTTCTAAATTCGTTGAGCACTATAGCTATAAATAACTTATGTGTCATGACGGAAATGAGGGAGCAAAAGTGTCTCCAAAATCTACACCAGCAACTTGAGAGTAGCCTTTCACGACCAATCTTGCTTTATGCTTGTATATTGATCCGCCAGGCTAAAATTTTGTTTTGTAGATCCATTTCACACCTATTGCATTTTGCCCTTTTGGCAAGTCGACAAGCTTCCATGTGTTGTTTTTCTTGATCATTTCAATGGCCTTCATTGCATCAATCCATTCAGAATGCTTGGAAGCATCCATGTAGCTTTCTAGTTCAATAACCGAGTTACAAGACTTATAAACATCAATAAGTGGTCTTGTTCTTAACACATCAGTGTCGGTTGTGTCTTCAATATCAAATTTAGGAATATCAACTTCATCATGGTATGTTTCATTTGAAAATGTATCTTCATTCCTTTTAACTTCATCCATATTCCAGTCCTAGTAGGCCCCTTCATCAAAAGTCACATCTCTGCTGATTACAATTTTACTATCAGTGAGATCATAAATTCTATATCCTTTCGACTGTGTTGCATAGCCGACAAAGATGCCTTTTCTGGCCTTTGCATCAAGCTTTGATCTTTTGATTTCTAGAATACGATAATAAGAGATAGACCCGAAGGCTTTTAAGTGTTGGATTGACAGTTTGGTTCTCGACCAAGCTTTAATTGGAGTTTTACTGCTCATGGCTTTTGTTGCTAATCTATTTAGCAAATATACAGATGTAGCTACCGCCTCGGCCCAAAATGTCTTTGGTAGTTTCTTCTCATACAACATTGATCTCGCCATCTCCATAACCGTTTTGTTCTTTCTTTCAAAAACACCATTTTGTTGATGCGAGTATGGAACTGTAACTTGGTGAATTACACTTTGTTGCCGAAGGAAACCTTCAAACTCGTTTGTCATGTATTCTCCACCGTTATCAGTTCTCAAAATACGTAAAGTACTGCCACTTTGCACTTCAACAAGTTTCTTGAAACTTTTAAATATTTAAAATACCAAAGCTTTGCTGCTAAGGAAATAAACCCATCACATTCTTGTATAATCGTCAATGAAAAGAACAAAATATTTATTACCGCTCCAAGATGCTGTAGACATAGGACCACGAATATCAGAATGCATGATTTCTAACTTATGTGTAGATCTTGTCACACCAACTTTTGAGAAAGGCAACCTATGACTTTTCCCTAATTCACAACCTTTACACTTAGAATCAACTTCACTAATAGGAGGCATATCTCTCACCAACTTAGTAGAACACATTTGCTAAAGTGTTTTGTAATTGAAGTGACCAAATATTTTATGCCACTTCATACTATCATCTTCAGTAACACTAAAAGCACTAGCATTTGCGACATCAAGCTTCAAATAATAGCTATCATTTTCCATATCAAGGGTAGCTATTTCGACATTATGAGAATCAGTAATAACGCATAGCGGGTCATTTTTAAAGTTCACACCATAGCCGTTCTTTATCATTTGTGGCATGCTTAACATACTTTTATCAAGTTCAGGTACATATAAGACTCTAGAAATGTATTTGGTACCTTTCTTTGTGTTGATAGCTATAGTACCTCTTCCTTTTGCTCGAGTATAACGTCCATCTCCCAACTTTACTCTTGGGTTGTCTTTGGTGTCAAGACTAATAAAGAAAGATCTTTCCGGAGTCATATTACTTGTGCATCCACTATCTATAAGTCACGTAAGGCTATCTGGATGTTTATCAAGATGCGATGCCATGAATAAATGCTTATCATCAACTTGATCCTCCTCGGAAACATTTTCTTGCTGAACTGCTTGTGTATTGTTATGATCTTTCTTTATTCTATAATACTTCTCGAGATGTCCAAACTTGTTGCAAAAGTTGCACTTAAAGTTTGGTTTATCTTTGAACCAACAATTTGATCCTTGATGATTCGTGTTTTGACAAATATTACATGGAGGAAAAGTACCTTTCTTTGATGTGGAAGAAGAGTTTTGTGAGGTTGAACCTTTGTTGTTCCCTTTGCTAAAATTTCCTCTTCTGAAAGTGTTTTGTTTTAAATTTCCAGCCTTGTTAAAAGCACCTTCTACTTTCTCCTCTGATCTAATAGAAACTCTTTGCTCTTGTGCTTAGAGTTTACTAGTTAGTTCAGAAACTGTAAGCGTATCAAGGTCACACGACTCTTCTATGGTAGAAATTTTTGCTTCAAACTTTAGAGGAACGCTAATCATCATCTTCTCCACTACATTCTGGTCTTTCACAACTTCTTCATGAAGCCTCATTTGATTAACCATGTCTATCATCCTTGCTGAGTAATCTTTCACCAGCTCGTTATCTTTCATTCTTAATAATTCAAACTCTCTTTTGAGAGTTAATAATCTGTCAGCTTTTACTCTATCAGTACCTTTGAAGGTTTCTTGGAGTTTATCCCATATAGCCTTGGTGTCTCCAAGTCCATTATGGAGGTGAAATATTGATCGGCAATACCCGAATGCAAACATGTTAGTGCCTTGTCCTTCTTTAGCGACTCAGTTACCGACTCAGTATCGTAAGTTCTCAACTGAGCAACTGTTAGGTTTTCTCCGAGTACCAGAGTACTTTCATCAGTTTCTACACCTTTCCATAAACCTTAATATTTTACATATGTCTTCATTTTAATTGCCCAAATATGGTAATGCGTTTTAGAAAATACAAGAATTGCTGGAGCAGCAGTTGCACTAGATGTCATGTCTAGGCTTTTTTTGTAGAATATCGAGGGTGTTTCACTTAAGTAATATGACAACCCCTTAATAACCTGGCTCTGATACCATTGTAAATGTTTTATAGATCTGCATTATTAAGAATAAAGTAGCAGACTTGCTTGCTGATATAAATTAATAGGTAAAGTGAAAAAAAAATTGAAGGCTAGAGTGAAATGTACCAACTTCATATTAACTTCTATTTATAGGCTTACAAAATACATAGTACATAGACTTCCTTTGCCTTTAAGTATTCTTAATAGCTAAGTTTCTTAATAGCTAAGAGTTCTAAATATCTAAGTATCCTTAAGAGGTAAGGATACTTACTATTGAAGTTTACTTCATGACTAAGTTTTCTTAGGAGGATTCTTACTAGTTAAGTTTCCTTAGTAACTAAGCATACAAAATATTAAACAACAAATCTTAGTTACTTTAACAAACTACATACTAAAATGAAATGATTTATCATGTCCTCTTTTAAATAAAGCACAATATTCCTTTTAACAAGATGACATAGGCGGGTCTACATAATAAGTTAACTTATATAAATAAATACTCTGTAAAAAAACTATAAATTTTAGAGATAACCTATATATAACAAGTAAAAAACTATCACTTTATCTCATTTGAATCAACCGCCAGTAGCTATATTTGTTTCATTTTTACCAACAAGCACTATGCAAATATCATATGAGTTTAGCTAATCAGTTTGATCCACAAATCACATAATGTAACACATGAATCATATAATCCATCCAAAAATTACACATATGACATATCATATGGCAATATTTTGTTACTTAGCTTGATATACGAAACAAACTATGAACCAACTGATACAATAGACACACAAATGGCAGCACACAATATAGAATACCAGCAAATCAGAACACATCACATAATACCAGCAGATCATAACTCAGAGTAGACTAAACTAACCAAACTCTAGGAGACACTCATTTTAGAGCATATTTTGTATGAAATTCGAATAAGAGGAACGTACCTTGAACAAAATATATACGATAGATCTTGTTAAAAACTCTCTACAACTCAACATAGTAACACTTTTGTATATGCTTCTCGACTGCCTCTTCAACTAATTTGCCATGTTGGTCTTCAATTTCTTTGCGCATATCTTCTAGTTCAACCATATTTCTTTTATGTTCCTCTGCTAGCTCAAGATTCTTCTGCTCATAATCATCTTCAATATGATTTCACATTTTAACCAACATATTCAATTCAACATCTATAGCAGTTTTCATAGATTCCATAAGCTCCCCTGGAACCATCTATGATGTCTTACTCCTATTCACCTTCTTTATTAACTTATTTGTAACACCCCTTCCAAAATGTCTATAGTGTCCATTGTACTAGTTGTTCATCACAACCAGAAAAGGATCTACAAATGCACTTCCATCTTTACCACTTCCATCTTCTTCTGGAGCCTTGTAGTTCTTCATTTGTTCCTTCATTATTAGGGGAAAAAAGTTTTTCCAGATTACAACTAAATAATAGTACAATTAAGTATATAAATAATACATCATATCTTACAATTAGCCTTTTTGTTTCATCATACGTATCAACATATACATGTCCTTTCCTTTCACGCATGCGCTCAAACATTTTGGTTAAGCTGGGTAGTTTCTTGTTTGGATCTGCATTTTTCTATATTCACAACAAATAAAAACATCAACAAGATAGTATCACTAGTGGTTATGCCATTAAAGCACATATCATGAACAAAACAATGACGAATTACCATATCCTTACAAATTATTATGAAACTTTTTGGACCAGTTGTATGCATGTTTTTTTGTACCTTGAGATCTTACGTCACCCTCATCGTCGTCATCTTCGTCAACGAGTTGTCTCCTTGATCCACTTGAGATGCTTGTTGTAGTAGAAAATCATGAAAATATTTAGCATCTCTCTCAAAAATAGTCCTTGATTTCTTTTTTGTTTTCTTTGTTTTTTGGTTATCTACTAAACTTGTCAAAGAATTAGCAATCTTTTTAATACTTAACTGTCTTAATCGCTCTTGGTTTTCTTGAACTCTCAACAATTTAGTCATCTCATAATCAGTCATATGTGTTGGTGCACTTTGGTCTTGATTGCTTCTTTTGCCCATAATTAACCTGTTGCAAGTCAAAACATTAGTTAATTGGTTTTAATAGTAGGAACATTAATTATAAATCGGTTAAGATAACTAGAAGTGATGTTAATAAATCATGTATTATTGTTATTATCTTACACAATGTCTGTTTGCATATTGGTGCAACTAACATCTAATCTAACATAGTAATAACAGAGAGACTATGTTATCTAAGGCATATAAGCTAGTGCTCACTCAAAAACTCTCACCTACCACAGGTCAGTTCTAAAGCCTTGCGGGTCATCTGTAAAGCCTTGCGAGTTTGAAGGTTATATTACAACATAAGTGCAAGACAAGAATAGTGCAACTATTTAATGAGTATAACAACTATTCACCCTTTTAAAACTTTACCCATTTTACCAGACTTTATATTCTGTCTTGCAATGATCCATGTATGAGTAGTTCACATTAACACACGAGATCATGAAATAATGAACAAGCCATACATGAAATCATGAAAACCAAACGAACTAGGCTTACTGTCATTTTTTAAAGCTAACTGCTCTCCTCTTATTTAACCTACTGAAATTCCATAACAACAAGATTCAAACCGACCTGACCAACCCAATAACACCCCTAACTATTGATGACAGCAGTAGCTTATTACTATTAGACGTTTAGTTTGCCTTCGGGCTTCATTATTTTATCGATTAGGCCTGACCCATTCCAATTATAATTTAAGATTCATGTTCCTTCACCTTTTTCAATGGCAACTTAAGATCCAAACACCCTTTATACTTAATTAGAAAAGCCACGTCTTTGTTTCTGTTTTCAATAATGGCTCATATTGTTTCTAAAGCTACTCTTGGCCTGACTCATCCTGTGCAAATTAATCACCCAAGGAGTTCTTTTGCTATTGATAGAATGGAAAGGAGATATACTTGCAGAGGGTGTCATAAAAAAAGACATGTCAAAAGACGAGACCTCAAAATTCCAAAATCCTATCATAACGAAGCTTGATTGTTGTTGCTGTGTCTATGAACCCTCCTAAGTTTATCCATCTATGTTATACACCTCGAAGTGAGTCCATGATGACATCAAATAACTTCTATTTCATAGTGTCATTTATCCCATGTTATTAACCCATTTTGTATAGTTATTGCAAAGAATTGTTACTTAATCATTTATATTTGAGAATTGCAGTAATTACAGAGTAATTGGTGAAATTAGCAAAAGGCGCGCATTCTGGAGCTTAAATGAAGATATTTTAAAGATTACTATTCGAAGACCAGTACGCCATATCCATCAAGGAAGATACGGCGTATCTGTGCCTGCACTCACCAAAGACCACAAAGGAATAAAGCTCAATACGCCATATCTAGAGATACTCAATACGCCGTTTCCAGAGATACTCAATACGCCGTATTCAAGATATAGTATGTGAATATTCTAGAAGATATCAAGCGTGGTTCCTACTCCAAGAAATCCCCAATACGCCGTATCAAACCGACTTCCAAACTTTATAAATAGAAAACTCAAAAATGAGTTTTAAGTGTGCTAAATCATATTCTCGATACTAAAACCATAAAAGTCAATTTTTAGAAGAGAAAAAGAGCAGAAGAGGTCAAGCAACGTTATCAATTCCATATGAGACATCGTGTAATTCCATATACTTTAGTAATCGTTCAGTTTTTGGTATCATTCGTTAACTTGGTTAGTTTACTTTGGCTAAATAATTGCTTTTATATTTATTATGACGTTTGAAGGCTAAGGGTATTAGCCTTTATTATGAAGATATGAATTTTTAGTATTTGTTTATCTTGATTTCTTGATTTATCGTTGAATGCTACGTTATTTTAACACCCCCAAATTTATCTCGCAGCGGAACTAACATCTCGGGTGTTAAGTCATAGCACAACAACATAAGAATATAAATAACGACTCAAAAGAGACGTTTAAAACATAACATTGTCCCATTCATGTAAGATCAGAGTCGAAAATTTGTCCACAAGATCGTCACCATACAACATCATAACATAAGTTTTAAAATCATAACACAAAGTGTTTTTAATGAATGGAACCAAAACAAGTTTAGTCAAAACATTTCGCGCTAAACTCCATTCGCCACTCCAAGCCATCAACCCTGATTACCTGAGATAAAACATGCTAAAAAGTCAACGAAAACGTTGAGTGAATCCATAGAGTTTATATGAAATAAAGAGTAAACACAAGTATTTTTAATCATCGAAAACTTGTGGATCAAACAAGTTATAATCACTAATGCATTAAGCTCATGCCACTGAAACGTTAACCAACATATTATAAATATGTAATCATTTGCCCCACAACTAGGTAATATTGCAATATACCTAAAGAAATTCTCAATACAAAATGTCCTTTAGGGGTGATCGCGCCATGGATGTCACAACCCCAGACAGGGCAGTCACGGCCCAATAGATCTACTTAATGTACTAGTGCTCACCCATCATAGGTAATTAACAATGCATGAAATTAGGGGCCTTTTTGCAATAGGTACTTATGCCATTAGTTCACAATCGGGTCTAGCATACCGAAAATCACTTGTGTTCAATTTATAAAACGAGCATGTATCTCCCTCGCGGGGTTTATAAAAAGATTTACAAGTAGAAAGGCGAGGCTATAAACTCACCGAGAGAACAATTAGATCAGAAGTATGACAAGTCTCGAACGAGCGGGAAGTACTCCTAAGTACCTCCTAAAATACATGACGCGACTTAGTATGTAGAAAGAAACAATACGTAAAAATAAAACAAGTGATCATGAGATGTGTTTCCGAGATAAGCATGGCATTCCACTAGAACTTCCCCAAATCCTTTTTTACTCCCAAAATGACTTGTGATCTGGTCTTATAGGTAAATGAACCTATACTAAGTTTTGGCTTTTAATTTTTATTTTATCAAAGTGTACTATACGTTTTTAAATTTTGAGACTAGACGTAAAAACTCGGTTTCTGATTTTAACTCGACTTCATGGACTCATATCTCCTAGCTCACAAATATTCTAAATGTAAGGCTTTCACTCCTGGAAAGCTCTTTATGTCTAGTTTCCAAAAATGTAAGACTCATAATCTACAAAGTTTCAGAACCATAGTAAAAGACTCTTTTACCCCTGGTTACCCAAAACAGAAAGTTTCCAAAACAATTCCCCTTTACGGAAATGGCCATAATTCCTAAACCATGATAGCAATGAAGGTGATGCCAATTGCTATAGCTTCGTTAAGATGTCTACCACTGACCCAATCTTTAAAACCTAACATTTTATTTCAAAAACCTGGAGTTTAACTCGTTCTCTAATCATAGGTCTAGATTTGACCTAATTTCTTATTTTGACCATATCTCCCTCATCCCAAGGAGTTAGTTGGGCATCCAACTATTCTATGATGCCAAGACATATATCTATCCAGAAATGTAATTTAATCATAGGCTCCAGGCCAATATATTTTTGCTATAACATGTTTTTGCTACTGTTTCAAAACATTCCCAATTATTTACTCCAAAAGCCATCCAAACATCAATCCTAACTCTAACCAATCACATGAAATGCCATACCAAGCTCTTAAACACAACTCATACATCATATGAACATACATTTCCAGAATCAAACCTCCATTTTCATGGATCAGAATTAAAAGAAAATTTTAAAATAAAGAGAGGATCTTACTAGGAGTTGATTTAGGCTAGAGAATCAAAACAAAAACACCCTTCTTACTCTTAGGATGATTTCGAACCAAAGGAGACCCCAAAACCAAAGATTAAAATGCCTCTAACCCTCCTAAATATCACTAATATTTCCCTTAAGAAAACCCTAATGAAAACCCTTCAATAAAACATCAACAACTTCTTCAAATCTTCAAGAAATTTCACCAAACTTTGCAAGCAACTCAAGGATGATGTTAAGATGGTAAAAAAGTGAAGAAAATTTTTGTAAGATGATGGTGGTGGTGGTGATAAATTCGGCAGCCACAAGGAAGAAGAGGAGGAGATTTTTTTTTAAACTAGGTGAAATGAAAAGGATTTGCATGTATGGAGAAATGAAATGAATGATGGTTTATAGAGAATTGAAATATGTTGTGTGTGGTGTTGTGCAAAAACCGGCCATAGGCCTAGATATAGGGTGGTATGTATTTTTTTTTTTTATTGTTGTGTATTTAATTTAAAGTGTAGAGTAAGTATTAGTTAAATAAAAGGTAAGGTTTAAGGTAAAACGTAAGTTTTAAGCAAGAAATTTATGTAAACGCGAAACACAATGGAAAATGACAATGATGTAAATTATAAACATCAGGGAATATTATGAGAATATAAAACCACTTAAGGCACGAAGACGGAATAGATTCCCAATTACGGCTCACTTAAAGCTAAGAACGGGAAATTCCTACCAAACCGGGTAAACGTAAAATTAATTACTTTGCTTAAAAATAAACTCGGAATAAATAGTGACCTTAAATACGAAATGTTACATCCTCCCCTCCTTATAGGAGCACCATCCCGGTGCTCAATTCCTCTTTCTTGTCTTCTGATTACTCGAGAAAAGATGAGGGTAATTTCTTTTGAAGAAATCTTCTCTCTCCCAAGTATATTCTGAACCTCGCCTTGAATTCCATTGAACTTTGACAATGGGAATTCGACTTTGCTTGAGCTGCTTCACTTCGCGGTCTATGATTTCTACTGGTTCTTCAATAAAGTGCAATTTGTCGTCAAGTTGGATCTCTTCAAGTGGGATAACCAAGTTTTCATCCGCCATACATTTATTGAGATTCAAAACATGGAAGGTGCTATGAATTCCACGGAGTTTATCAGGAAGCTCTAGCTTATATGCCACGGGACCAATTCTTTCTATGATTTTGAATGGCCCAATGTACCGTGGACTCAACTTACCATGTTTCCCAAAGCGAATCACGCCCTTCCAAGGTGATACCTTTAACATGACCATATTACCCACTTGAAATTCCATCAGTTTGCGTCTAACATCCGCATAACTTTTTTGACGGCTTCTGGCAGTTTTCAACTGATTCTTGATTTGAACAATCATTTATGTTGTCTCTCAGACCAATTTTAGGCCAGTGAGTTAGCTATCTCCAACCTCACTCTAGCAAAACTGTCGAATCTAACTTTTAGCCCATATAAAGCTTCAAATGGCGCAGCCTTGATGCTCGCATGATAACTGTTATTATAGGAGAATTTGACCAATGGTAAGTGTCGATCCCAGCTACTACCAAAATAAATTATGCATGCTCGTAACATGTCTTCTAGCGTCTGAATAGTTCTCTAGCTTTGACCATCTGTCTCTAGGTGGTAACCGATGCTTATATCTAGTTGGGTTCCCATCGCTTCTTGCAATGATTTCTAAAATCTTGATGTAAACAAACTGTCTCTATCAGAGATAATTGACGTAGGTATGCCATGCTTACATACAATTTCTTTTAAGTATAATTGGGCAAGTTGTTCTATGCTGTCAGTCTTTTTCATCGGCAAGAAATGAGCAGATTTGGTTAATCGATCAACAATAACCCAGATGGAGTCATAACCACTTGGCGTTCTTGGAAGTCCTGAGACGAAATCCATGGTTATTTTCTCCCACTTCCACTCTGGGATTTCAGGTTGTTGGAGTAGACCGGATGGCTTTTGGTGCTCAGCCTTTACCTTGGCACATGTCAGACATTTACTGACATAGGTGGCGATCTCAGCTTTCATGTTCGGCCACCAAAAGAGCTTCTTTAAGTCTTGGTACATCTTATCTGACCCCGGGTGAATGGATTATTTAGATCTATGCGATTCATGCATGATCAAATCCTGTAATCCCCCACACAACGGTAACCAAATTCGCCCTTCAAAGCATTGGGTTCCATTAAAATGGGTCTCAAATATCGGCTTGATCAGCCTTCTAAGATTTTTAGCTTTCACGTTTTCCTCTTTCATCGCCTCAGTCTGAGCATTGAGTATTCTCTCAGGTAAATTGGTGTGTACCGTCATTACCAAAGATCTAACCCTTATTGGTTCTCTGTCCTTTCGACTCAGGGCGTCGGCCACTACGTTGGCCTTACCAGGATGGTAACGGATTTCACAATCATAGTCACTCAAAAGTTCAATCCATCGCCGCTGTCTCATGTTGAGTTCCTTTTGATCCAGAATGTACTGTAGACTCTTATGATCTGTGTACACAGTACACTTAGTACCATACAAATAATGTCTCCAGAGTCTAAGTGCAAACACTACAGCACCCAGTTCTAAATCATGGGTCGTGTAGTTTTCCTCATGCTTCTTTAGTTGTCGAGAGGTATACGCAATCACCTTTTCCCTCTGCATCAGGACAGCTCCATAACCCTTGTGCGATGCATCACAGTATACAATGAAGTTCTCATTTCCCTCAGGCAAAGCTAGGATAGGAGCGGAGCATAACTTCTGCTTCAAGGTCTGGAACGCTTCATCTTCTTCCGTACCCCATTCATACTTTTTGTTCTTCTGGGTTAATTTAGTTAGAGGATTGGAAATTAACGAAAAACCCTTGATGAATCTCTGATAATATCCGGCTAAACCCAAAAATTATCTTACTTCTGTCGATGTCGTCGGTGCAGACCAATTTCAGATAGCCTCAACCTTTGCAGGATCCATGTGAACACCTTTATTGTTGATCACGTGACCAAGAAATTGTACTAACTCAAGCCAAAAATCGCACTTCGAGAATTTGGCGTACAATTGCTCTTTTTTGAGTAACTCCAAAATGATCTTTAAATGTTTTTCGTGCTCTTCTTTATTCTTGGAGATGATAAGTATGTCATCAATGAATACGATCACAAATTTCTCGAGGTATGGCTTGCACACTCGATTCATTAAATCCATGAATACCGCAGGAGCATTGGTTAGACCAAACGGCATCACTTGAAATTCATAGTGACCGTACCTAGTCCGAAAAGCCGTAATGGGGATATCTTCTTCTCTAATTCGGAGTTGGTGATAACCAGACCGCAGATTGATCTTTGAGTATACGCTGGAACCTTAAAGTTGATCAAACAGCTCGTCAATCCTCGGGAGTAGATACCGATTCTTGACTGTCAACTTATTTAGCTCATGATAATCGATGCACATACGGAATGATCCGTCCTTCTTCTTAACAAACAATACTAGAGCTCCCCAAGGGGAAGAGCTCAAGCGAATAAACCCTTTCTCTAGTAATTCCTTCAATTGATCTGATAATTCTTTTAATTCAGACGGTGCCAGACGATATAGTGCACGCGCGACAGGTGCGGCTCCGGGAACAAGCTCAATTCTAAATTCAACTTGTCGAGGTAATGGGAGTCCTGGAAAATCATCAGGAAACACCTCAAGAAAGTTACAAATCACTGGCACGTCTTGCAACAGTTTCTTTGACGATTCTTTCTCTGTCACTTGAGCTAAGAACAACTGGGATCCCCTTTCTATGTATTTTCTTGCTTTAATGTAGGATATTACTTTTAATCGTGATGTACCACTATCACTCTAAACAACTAATGTCTTGTTCTTGTAAGGCACATGTACCTCCTTTTTACCATACACAATGACGGCATCACATTCTACCAACCAATCCATTCTAATTATTACATCGAACGTACCCAACTCTATTGGCATGAGATCAATGTAAAATAAGTGGTCAAGTAAATTCAGAGTACAACCTTTTAGAATAGTGTTGGTGCATACCACTTTTCCGTCAGCTAGTTCGACTTCGTAACTAATATTTAATTTGGCTGGTTTAATATCTAATAAATGGCTAAATCTAACATCCACAAAACTTTTATCCTCTCCTAAATCAAACAGTATTGTAACATAACAATTATTCAATAAGAACGTACTAGTCACGACATTCGGGCCCTGGTTGTGCTCGGCATCACGGATGACATACGCTTGACCTCGTACATTTCCACCTTGTCAATCAGCTCTCTTTGGACATACATTGCTCTTGTAGCCTCTCTCACCACATTCATAACAAACTATAGCTGATCGAGCATTGGTAACAGAAGCCACATTCCTGCTTCTACAGTCCTTTTCCTTGTGTCTCATTTTCCCACAATTGTTGCACTTTGGTAGGCACTGATCAAAATGACATAGCCCACAATGGTTACATTTGGAAGCAACCCCAGTTTGGTTTGCTCCCGCATTTTGAGTAGTGGTCAGAGCCCTAGCATTCCCATGCCTTTGATTGTTATTCTAGTTGTGGCAGGTGTTGTTCCGGTAATTTCTCTAGTTGTTGTTATTGTTGCCACCCTGATTGTTGTTGTTGCCACCCTGATTGTTGTTATTGCCACCATGATTGTTGTTGCTCTCCCACTTTCTCTTGTTGCTCTTGGTAATTCTTTCAGCTTTGGCTTGCAACTTCTGCTCCATTAGGGTATGAGCCATTCAGACAGCTTCATTAAGAACAACAGGTCTGGAAGAAGTTGTTTCTCCTTTAATGTTTTTAGGCAAGCCACGTAGGTATGCCTCTACTTTCTTCTTTTCGCTCGGAACCATTTCTGGGAATAGCATGACCAATTCATTGAACCTTTGGGTGTAAGCGGATATATTGGAATCTTTCACTCTCAAGTTCCGTAGTTCAACTTCCTTTCTTTGTATCTCTTCTGGCGGACAAAATTCTTCTCTCATCATTATTTTCATATCATTCCAAGACTTTACATTAGCCACCTCAAGCCCCAAGGTGGCGAC
The DNA here is from genome assembly GCA_026074375.1 of Tanacetum coccineum. Lineage (NCBI taxonomy): Eukaryota > Viridiplantae > Streptophyta > Magnoliopsida > Asterales > Asteraceae > Tanacetum > Tanacetum coccineum. The sequence goes on from BQNB010017808.1 coordinate 50,934, forward strand.
CTGAGAGTTCCACCATGTCAGGGCTCGACCCTGAAGTGTAGCCGCATCAAACTTTACCTTGTTTCTCTCTGCACATTCGCTGATGCTGAAAACACTTTTCGTTTAATCGAACCAACGGCATAACTCAACAGCACCTTCGTTGCCGTGAAAACTAGTAGAGTTACATTTCATGAAACTTGACTACGTATATTCACGAGCAGGTGGTGCCCCACCTTGGCCTCCAGCATTTCCCCTAAAATTACCGCCGGATCCGCCGGCTCCATTAGTGTTTCCTCTTGTAGCACGATCCTGAGCAAGTGCTGCAGCCATCCTATCAGAGATAAGCTTCTCAATGGCGGCTTGGGTCATTGCTCTTGGCGGCATGATTCTGTCATATCATGAAGAAAACTCAATGAGTATTCATACAATGGTATAACCATAACATGTATAAGCAATCAATTCCAAGACAACAGAATAATCACACATGTATAAACAATCAAAGCCCAAAAGAGATCACAACACATCATATAGATAATCAATGATAGTAATTTTTTCGCCCATCATAAAAGATAGTACAAGGTTGCATTGTTTTGCCAAAACATGACTAAAGTCATTACAATCATAAGTACCAAGTCTATAAACCGACATGCCTGGTTTAGTGATAGCAAAATAAAGAGACTACAATGATCCTACACTACAGATGATAATGTGGGGATCCAGGTGGCTGTGACGGCTGTGGGTTACTAGTAGTAGCAGCATCATCGCCCTCATTTCTAGTGGAAGCATCTCTAACCATGACATAGGGATCATCGTGTCGAGGACGACGAGTAGGATAGGGAGAAGGATCATCAGGGTTAGCACGATCAACATAAGCCACTGGAGCAGTAGGTGCCACATATGGTCTTTTACGATAATGTCTGAATGGGTGTAGGTGCCACTGAACCTCAAAGGACTACTGTCTCAGATTATGGTGGTGTCATGACAAGCGATCGAAATCCCTTTGAGTAGATTCTAACATCATCTTCAATTTCTTATTTTTTTCTCGGTCTCCCTTCACTAACTCTCGAACTTGATCTTTCAACGTACACACACTCCGCATGAGTGCATGTTGACCCTTAATTTCACTTCTTAAATTAGTGTCAAATTCTGCAAATATTTATCCATCACACTGAGCCTTTTCAGGGTTGAGTGTTCAGTGTTAGCCCGGTCAAACATTTGTTGAGTAAGGCCCTTGACCTGGCGATGTAGAGTATTGACATCCCTTCCTGTAGGGCCAGGAGCAAAACCTGCCGAGAAGGTCTACTACCCACATAGACGGTACCCGAGAATAGGCGCACAGAGTATGGTACCCTAGTGATAGTACCAACAGTATCAGCCTCAGCCTCCAACTCATGATCATCAGGAGTAGGAGCAACTGCTGTATCCTCGGACTCGGTGTCTGAATCTGTTGGTGGTAGGTTGAGGGGATCAGCCTCCTCATAAGGGTTGATGGCCTCAGCATCAGCATCATCATCATCATCATTATTTTCTTCATCCATTTCTTCTTCCATCTTCGGATCTTCTTCCTCTTCTTCTTCTTCATCATCTTCGAGTATCCATCCATTCATGTTACCCTCTGGTTGAGGATTTTGGTGAAGTGCAAATTCATTTAAATGGTCGGGCTCAGGCGCGAGCTCAGGTTGCTCTTCCGGATCGTCTTCGGGAAGATTCGTAACATGATTAGGAGGAGGTAGGTTTGCCATGATAATCTGTAAATCACGCAAAATAATTACATAAGGTCACTATATAAAATAATATTATATGAATAATAACTTATGCAAATATGCAAATTCATGATGATGCTCCATGAACGTACGTGATGATCGATAATAAACCAAATATGAATGATAATATTTGTTATGTATATGAATTACATTTTTATGTAATTAAAGCAAATAATTTTTCAATGCTTTTCGAATAAGCATGATAATCGATATATATCTTAATATATCATAATATTTATCATATAAATATTTTAATAGCAATGCACCCGAAACGTGCATAAGTACTTAAATAGGAATCATAAGCTTGACTTGGACGAGGGCCACGAGGAGTCTTAGCGCGCGAAAGAAAAAAAAAGTTATAGTTTAGGTTTTTGAAAAACGACCTAGTTCTCTATAACCTTAAGCTCTTGATACCAATCTTTAACACCCCCAAATTCATTACGCAGCGGAACCAACAGTTTGGGTGTTAAGTCATAGCACAACAACATAAGAATATAAAGAACGACTCAAAAGAGACGTTTAAAACATAACATTGTCCCATTCATGTAAGATCAGAGTCGAAAATTTGTCCACAAGATCGTCACCATACAACATCATAACATAAGTTTTAAAATCATAACACAAAGTGTTTTTAATGAATGGAACCAAAACAAGTTTAGTCAAAACATTTCGCGCTAAACTCCATTCGCCACTCCAAGCCATCAACCCTGATTACCTGAGATAAAACATGCTAAAAAGTCAACGAAAACGTTGAGTGAATCCATAGAGTTTATATGAAATAAAGAGTGAACACAAGTATTTTTAATCATCGAAAACTTGTGGATCAAACAAGTTATAATCACTAATGCATTAAGCTCATGCCACTGAAACGTTAACCAACATATTATAAATATGTAATCAATTGCCCCACAACTAGGTAATATTGCAATATACCTAAAGAAATTCTCAATACAAAATGTCCTTTAGGGGTGATCGCGCCATGGATGTCACAACCCCAGATAGGGCAGTCACGGCCCAATAGATCTACTTAATGTACTAGCGCTCACCTATCATAGGTAATTAACAGTGCATGAAATTAGGAGCCTTTCTACAATAGGTACTTACGCAATTAGTTCACAATCGGGACCAGCATACCGAAAATCACTTGTGTTCAATTTATAAAACTAGCATGTATCTCCCTCGCGGGGTTTATAAAAACAATTATAAGTAGAAAGGCGAGGTTATGAACTCACCATGAGAACAATTAGATCAGAAGTATGAAGAGTCTCGAACGAGTGGGAAGTACTCCTAAGCACCTCCTAAAAGACGTGATGCTAATTAGTACGTAGAAAGAAACAATACGTAAAATGTAAACAAGTGATCATGAGATATGTTTCCGAGATAAGCATGGCATTCCACTAGAACTTTCCCAAGTCCTTTTTACTCCCAAAATGACTTGTGATCTGGTCTTATAGGTAAATAAACACCTACTAAGTTTCCGCTTTTAATTCTTATTTTATCAAAGTGTACTATACATTTTTAAATTTTGAGACTAGACGTAAAAACTCAGTTTCTGATTTTAACTCGACTTTATGGACTCATATCTCCTAGCTCACAAATGTTCTAATTGTGAGGCTTTCACTCCTGGAAAGCTCTTTGTGTCTAGTTTCCAAAAATATGAGACTCGTAATCTACAAAGTTTCATAACTATGTGAAAAGACTGTTTTACCCCTGGTTACCCAAAACAGAAAGTTTCCAAAATATTTACCCTTTACGGAAATGGCCATAATTCCTAAACCATGATAGCAATGAAGGTGATGCCAAAAGCTATAGCTTCCTTAAGATGTCTACCACTGCCCCAATCTTTAAAACCTAACCTTTTATTGCAAAAACTTAGAGTTTAACTCATTTTCTAATTATAGGTCCAGATTTGACCTATTTTCTTATTTTGACCATATCTCCCTCATCCCAAGGAGTTGGTTGGGCATCCAACTATCCTATGATGCCAAGACATATATCTATCCAGACATGTAATTTAATCATAGGCTCCAAGCCAAAATATTTCTGCTATAACACGTTTTTGCTACTGTTTCAAAACAGTCCCAAATATTTACTCTAAAACCCATCCAAACATCAATCCTAACTCTAACCAATCACATGCAATGCCATACCAAGATCTTAAACACAACTCATACATCATATAAACATGCATTTCCAGAATTAAACATCCATTTTCATGGATTAAAAGTAAAAGAAAAATCAAAGATCAAGAAGTAACCTTACTAGAAAATGATTTAGACAAGAAAATCAAAACCAACAAACACTTCCTTCTTGTTAGGGGCTGAGTTAGACCCACTCCAACACCCTAAATCTTGACTCACAAGGGTTCAATACACCCTAAATAACCATAGTCCAAGATCCAACCTAGGCTTGATTTAAACCTTCCATTAAAACTTTAATAACTTCTTCAAAACTTCAAGAAAATCTACCAAACTTTGCAAGCATCTCAAGGATGATGAGAGGATGATAAAAATGAGTAGAAAATTTTTGTGAGAGTGGTGTGTACGGCAGCAAGAAGCACAAGGGAGGAGGAGAAGTTTTTGGAAATGAATGGTTTTATAAAGATGCATGTATGGAGAAATGGAAAAATGATGGTTTATAGAAAAGTGAAAAAGTGTTGTGTGTTGTGTTGGACAAAACCGGCCATAGGGCCTAGACATAGGGTTTTTATATATATATTTTTTATTTTCATTTGTTGTGTATTTAATTTAAAGGGTGGTGTAAGTTAAATTAATAAAATGTTAAGTTTAAGGTTTAAAACGCGAGGTTTAGCAATAATTTACGTAAACGCGAAACACAACGGAAAATGACAAGAACAAAAATTATGATCATCGGGGAGTGTTATGAGAATATTAAACCACTTAAGGCACGAAGACGGAATAGATTCCCAAATACGGCTCACTTAAAGCTAAGGACGGGAAATTCTTACCAAATCGGGTAAACGTAAAATTAATGACTTTGCTTAAAAATAAAAATAGAAGTAAAGCTCAGAATAAATAGTGACCTTAAATATGGAATGTTACAATTTGAACGTTGGGTTTTGTATTAGAGCAAGAGAAGTGACGATTTCCTGCACAATCAGATAAAAACCGTTAGCCTTACCGTGGGGACGGACCTCACGGTTAGACTCCGGCATGAAAGTAAGTAAACATGTAGAGACAGAAAGTATGAGAGTATAGAGTGAGAAAATCGTACTGTTTATTGTGTCAGAGGGTCCCTTTTTATAGGCGAACGAATATTAGGGTTTCCTAATATTTCGCATGTTTCGTTAGTGGCCGGAGAGGGTCCCTTGTCAGACAAGGTACCGCACTAACCATGTGTACGGACACGTGTGCTTTCCGCGGGCGGAGGTACCCTAAAGTTAGGTCCGCGTCCGTTTGTTGGGTCCGAGCCGTAACCAATGCAGGAGTGGGTTTAGTTTCGGCCCATGACTATTCAGTTGGACCAAAGAGCCTAAGTGTCAATGTGGCCCAAGCCCGGAGGCTTGGTGTACCTATAATACGTCATCACCAACCTCTCGTAACAAACACACCCTTAAAATCAAAACTCATGACATGGACAGACCCAACCCAATGCAAAAAATGATTGTTGGACAGGCCCAACAGTCAAATGACCAAACAGCAGCCCAATGACTAAGAGAGTGATTTCCAGGAACAGAACTTGGTTGGTTAAATAAACTATTATTGGGTATGAGTGTAGACCACTTGATAACTTTCATTATCTTATTATGTTCAAAAAAAACTTGATTATCTTTTTGAGGTAAGTTATTTTGCATATTATTTTCTCCCTACATACCAAGGGACAAATCTACACCATCCATTTTATTGGATTAAAAAAGACAAGATTTAAGATTAAAAAAACATAGAGGGACTAAAAGTGTAAATTTACTATAACTCACACTAACCACTCCCTCATTATTTGTAGAGTTGGCAAATCTTGCCTAAATTGCAATTAATTAACATTTTTTCACATTTTGTACGTTTTCATACGTTTTTGTCCGCTTTCGCACGTTTTCGTACGCTTTCGCGTGTTTTTGTCTGTTTTCGCACAATTTCGCGTGTTTTCGTTCTTTTTTAGACGTTCTCGCACGTTTCTTATGTTCTCGCATGATTTCTTACGTTTTTGCATGTTTTCGTCCGTTTTCGCACGTTTTCATACATTTTCGTCTGTTTTCACACTTTCTCTTCTGTTTTCGTCCGCTTTCGCACGTTTTCTTTTGTTTTCACATGTTTCCGTCCGTTTTTGAACATTACCTTACACTTTCATCCGCATTTGGGCATTTTCGTCGGCATTCGCGTGTTTTCGCCGGCTTTCGCGCGTTTTCGTTAGCTTTCGCCTGTTTTCGTCAGATTTCGCGGGTTTACGCCAGCTTTCGCGCGTTTAAACCACCTTTCGCGGGTTTTCGCCGGCTTTCGCGGGTTTCTGCTGGCGTCCGTGCATTTTGGCCGGCGTCCGCCCGTTTCGGCCGGCGTCCGTGCGTTTCTATCCGCTTTTGCGCGTTTTGGTCCACTTTTGTTGGTTTTTGGTCCGCTTTCGCGCGTTTTTGTTTGTTTTCGTCCGTTTTCGCAGGTTTTCACTCGTTTTCGCACGTTTTTGTCCGTTTTTGGTCGTTTTTGGTCGTTTTCAGACGTTTCCATTCGTTTTCATATGTTTCAGCTTGTTTTCTTATGTTTTTGTTTGTTTTTGTCCATTTTCGCACATTTCTGTCAATTTTCGTCTATTTTCACACGTTTTGTCTGTTTTCGGCAGTTTTCAAACGGTTTCTTCCGTCTTCATACATTATCTATCACTGATATTATACCAAAAACCTTAAAACCTCTAACCACTAAACCTTATACCAAAAACCATAAACCCTAACCACTTGGTGTAATATCACAAGTGGTGTATACATAAACCTTAAACCCCTAACCACTAAACCCTATACCAAAAACCCTAAACAACTAAACACTAAACCCTATACCAAAACCCAAAACCACTAACCGCTAAACCCTATACAAAAACCTTGAAGCCCTTCCCTAACCACTAAACCCTATACCAAAAACCCTAAACAACTAAACACTAAACCCTATACCAAAACCCTAAACCACTAACCGCTAAACATAGCAAAAACCTTGAACCCTCTTCCCTAACCACTAAACCCTATACCAAAAACCACAAACCCCTAACCACTAAACCTTATACCAAAACCCCTAAACTCCTAACTGCTATAATATCATAAGTGATATATACACAAACTTTAAAATCTATACCAAAACCATAAATCCCTAACCACTAAACCCTATACCAAAAACCCTAAACCCATAACCACTAAACCTTATACCAAAAACCCCAAACCCCAACCGCTATGTATAATATCACAAGTGATATATATATTATATATATAAATTTTAAAACCTATACAAAATACCTAAACCCCTAACCACTAAACCTTATACCAAAAACCTAAACCTTTAACCACTAAACCCCTATACCAAAAACACTAAACCCCTGACCACTACCCTATACCAAAAAACTAAACCTCTAACCACTAGGTGTAATATCACAAGTGATATATACATAAACTTTAAAATTTATACTCTAAACCCTAAACCCCTAACCACTAAACCCTATACCAAAACCCCTAAAACCATAACCACTAAACCCTATACCAATACCTTTATAATTAAGATTCACACATAGCTTAACAATTATTACCCCTGGCATTGTAATATCACCGGTGATAAATAAATAATAATAAAATCTCATATGATAAAGTAATATAATGTGACATTAGTTATGGTATTTCACATATAATTAATATCACATGTGATAAAACAATATAATGTGACACTAATTATGGTTATTTTTGAAATTCTTAACATGTAATCAATGTTACCTATCACTTGTGATATTATACTGGTAAACAAAACAAATCAATCCAATGCTAAAGTGGAAAAACTAGTTTGCAAGTGAACACCCAGACGAGGAATAGATGAAGCAGTTTGTGGAAGAACGAAGAAAGAGAAGAAATATGAAAGTAACTGAAAAAAGTGCAGGCTACCTTTTGTAGACAATGATGCAGCCTTAGATGGTTTGGGTTATCTGAATATATATAACCAGACATGAATAATATCTATTTTTTGTCATTTTATTGTTTTAATATCTGTGATATTATTCACATGTACAAAATTTCACATTCTATTACTTTTTTACGTGAGATATTACTCTAAGTGACTCTGACGGACAATTTAAATATTTTTCATCTTTGATACAATGTTATATAACAAGTGATAAATAAGTGTCACCTACAAATATCAAAATGAATAAAAAAGAAGTAAACTTTGAAAATATAAACTTGAAGTATTCTCAAAAATCAGACGAGTGTTGCTTTAGTTTAGCATTGCTTTGAGCAAAATAAGAATTCACCTAAAGAGGTTTAACCGTTTTATTCCTACTAAGAGTATAATATCACAAGCGGTAGATAATATTCGTTACATGCTAAAATTTCTAAAAAGAACACAAGTTTTGAGCAAAGTTTAATTCTTAAGCAATCTTGAACCGACAATAAAACATTTCTTATGTTTGCCTATTGCGGTGAAAGACACTCAAACCATCTAGTACCTAAAAATTATAAAAATATTAAAAAACACATAGGTGGTAATATATAAAAAATATACAAAGCAATAAAATATCACATGTGATACTAAAAGTTAAAAAAACATACTTGTTTGTTTATGAAATATCACATGAATAATGTCTATTTTTTGTCATTTTATTGCTTTATCATCTGTGATATTATTCACATGTACAATACCATAATTAATTTCACATTCTATTACTTTTTTACGTAAGATATTACTCTAAAGTAACTTTGACAGACAATTTAAATACTTTTCATCTTTGATACAATGTTATATCATAAGTGATAAATAAGTGTCACCTACAAATACCAAAATGAATAAAAAGGAAGTAAACTTTGAAAATATAAACTTGAAGTATTCTCATAAATCAGTTGAGTGTTGCTTTAGTTTAGCATTGCTTTGAGCAAAATAAGAATTCACCTAAATAGGTTTAAGCTTTTTTTTCATACTAAGAGTATAATATCACAAGCGGTAGATAATATTCGTTACATGCTAAAAATTCTAAAAAGAACACAACTTTTGAGCAAAGTTTAATTCTTAAGCAACCTTGAACTGACAATAAAATATTTTTTATGTTTGCCTATTGCGGTGAAATACACTAAAAGCATCTAGTACCTAAAAAGTATACTAATATTAAAAAACACATAGGTGATAATATAAAAAAAATATACAAAGCAATAAAATATCACATGTGATACTAAAAGTTAAAAAACATGGTTGTTTGTTTCTGAAATATCACAAGTGATATTAGACATTGACTGTGTTTATAAAATATCAAAACTCACAAGTGATATTATATATTAACTATGTTTATGAAATATCACAAGTAATATTAGACATGTCATATAACGAGGTGATAGCGGCCGCGCGTTGAAATTTCTAAGCATATTCGGGTCAGGTTAGTCGTTTCAAAATTTTATTCGGGTATCGGGTTGAATTTTTTTGGCTAACTCGGGGTCGGGTCGACCCGATTGACCCATTTTTTAATATAAATTTTATATATTTTGTTTTTAAAAGAGTAAAAAAAGAATTTATAAATAAACCATTATACTCTTATATACAAAGGACAGAAATTAATTACAATGCATTCATCCGGTCCACAATGGTCCGACCCGTTTTTACTCTTATTTCCTCCCTTTTCGTTCTCATCGTTTTCACCTAACGCCTCGCATCTCACTTTCCGCCAACGGTGGTGACTAAGCAGACCTACTAGCCTAATATACGTGACTAAGCAGATTCTGGATTGCCACATGTATTCCACTTCCTCCTCTCCACTTCCGCCTTCCTTATTTATTAGCTTTGATTTCTTAGGTTTTTCCCCTTTTTTTAGCTGGTTGATTTCTTAGGTTTTCCCCTTTTTTTAGCTGGTGACAATCTTTCTAGGTATGATTTATTTCCTTTTTATTAGGTTGTCCTTTAGGTCGTATTGTTGTTTCTGTTGGTGTTTTTGTACCCTGATTTAGCTGCTATTGTTGTTTATATCCTATTTAGTTTGCTTTGTGTTATTGTTGTTGTAAGAATTTAGATCCCGTTTCAGTTTGTTGTCTTTTAGAAGTCGCTTATAGGAGTTTAGAATTAAGGTGTTCTTCTGGGGTTTTAGAATCATGTTATTGGAGTTTAGGATTAAGGTTTTTTAGGATTAAGGTTTTGGGACCTTCGTTGCGGGTGTTTAGAATTTGGTTGTATTGGTTACCCGTGTGTTTCATAAATTGTGGTGTCGACGTTGCTATTCACGTTCGCCGTTACGAATTATATCCGGCTTTTGTAAATTGTGTTGTCAGCGGCTGTTTTGTGGTATCCAGAAATTGTTCTCTTGGGTTTAAGAGGTGGCTTATAACAGTTTAAGATTAAGGTGTCCTTCTTTCCGCAATCTACCCAGAAATTGTGCTTTTGGGTTTTACAAGTCACTTATTGGAGTTTGGGATTAAGGGTTTCTTCAACGGTTGTATTGTGGGCTGTGGTTTCTAATGAGTGCATCTGTATGAGATAACATGTGAACAAGATTTTTGTTATTCAATGTCTTCCAGAATTTTTGATACAAGAGGTAAACCATTCTCCATTTCAGTTGTTTGTTGCTTGGAGTTGTTTTCCTTTGTGTGCTTTCTAATTTTTGGTTTCCTTCTTTAATGCAGATGATGTTGATCAGTTTGGTGATAGTTCCATACAGCAAAGTACACTTGCTCCTCAACAAGGTGCTGACACGGGTGGTGGAAACGTTATGACACGTTTGTTTGCTAGAAGGGCTGACTTGGTAGATGCAACCATGGTGCCTGTTTCAAGGATTTTCGATCGTTTAAGACGCATGTGTTTAGACACCCGTGGTTCAGACTGCGTTAATACCTTAGGTTTCTACTAAACTGCTACCAACTCAGAGCCGTGCAGTCCTATGTTCTCTTTTTTCTGCTGACGTATACTTTTTTCAGGCAATTCATACTGGCAGATACTCCATCAGAACGAGAGCGCGCAAAGGGCGGACATGCATTTAGTATCACGTACGCGTGCACATGTTTTTGAAACAGTGTCGATGCATACGCAAAGTGGTATTTTTTTTCCTTAACTGACTACTGCTTTACGCGCCAGTTTGTGTATGTTTTTTTCAGACTTCCTGGTGTGTTGCACTTTTTTATATGTCAGATATGTTGGGACACGCGCCTTCTTCGTCTCTGGTGGCTCCGCTTAACCACGCATACTTATGTATGGATGTTACGAAACACACTATTAGACCTCAAATCATTTCCTTCTCAAATGGTAGTTTGAAGGATGGTTCCAAAACCGCTGCGAACCAACGTTCAACCTTTTCCAGTCGAACAGCAAGTGACTCGCGTCCTCGGTTGGTTGCGAATTCTGAAGAGTCGTTAGCCAATCCAGGTGTCACAACACCACCAGGTGATCATAGTAATTTTAAAGTCACTGCTTTACCGTAATCTTATTGTGTTAAATTAAAAAAAATCCTTATTATCCGTGGTTCGATCTAATTTGTCCTCTGATTATCTACAGATGAGGATGTGTCATACATAGATTTAGGCAACTGTGACTAAAAGTGTCGTTACTACAGCTGTTTGTTTTGGTATGCTGAACGGCTAAAGGGCGCTAAGTATGATGGGCAACCTGAGTACCCCTTATGTTGCGGGGGAGGGAAAATCTATATGCCTCAGGCCCCTGCATTCGGCAACTTTTAATGAACAACCATTTCATAGAGCACATCCGAGCTTACAACCAGATGTTCTCGATGACGTCATTTAGTGCCAAAGTTGACGACTCGGTAAACAAGGGAAGAGGGCCTTATGTTTTTAAAGTCTCCGGCCAGATTTATCACTGGATTTGGTCTTTTTGCCCAAAAGAAGGTCATGACCCAAGGTTTCTGCAGTTGTATATTTACGACACACAGGACGAAGTTGCTAACAGAATGCAGAATTTTGGAGGAAGGCATCAGCACACGTTAAACCCTCATATTGTTGAAGGCCTGGTACGTGTACTTGATGAAAATAATCGTTTGGTCAGGCTTTTTAGAACTGCACGAGACAGATGCAGTGCAGGAGATATACCAAGGATGAAAATTAGGCTTTATAGTAAGGGCGGCATACGTGGGTATGAGCTTCCAAGTTCTGATCTTTTAGGGGGAATTGTTTTTAAAGACGACCCAAAAAGTAGGACGGATTTCGATGTGATCATTCAGTTGAGGGGTGGTCCTCCTCAGAGAGTAAACAAAGAACATCAGTCATACATGTCTTTGCAGTACCCTTTATTGTTTGTATTCGGTCAACCAGGATTTTATCCAGAGATGGTGTTGAAGCCTAAAGATGGCAGTTGCCAGGGTAACAAGGTGTCAATGAACGCGTATTACAAATACCATTTACACCCATGGGCTAAAGACTTTGGGCTTATCTTCAGATGTGGTCGCCTGTTTCAACAATAAGTTGTCACAGTGTTCTGTGCAATTGAGCAGTACCGACTAGATTGGGTGCGTAAGAATCAAAAAGAACTTCGATCTGATTACTTGTTGGGTCTGTATGATGCTGTTTCCAGAGGAGACCGAGAAGGAATTCAGGCTGGATCGATGGTCATGTTACCAAGAACATTTACAGGTGGACCTCGGTATATGTACAGCCACTATTTAGATGCACTCGCAATTTGTAGGTCGTTGGGAAATCCGCAGTACTTTATTACTTTCACGTGTAATGTGAAGTGGCCAGAAATAAAGCGGTACATGGCACGACATCCCGGCCTTACACCAAGTGACATAGCAGATATTGTATGCAGAGTGTTTGAGCAAAAAGTCAATGACTTCATCAGGTTTCTGAAACTCGAAAAACCCTTCGGCTACATGACTACATGCACGGGTTATTCTTGCTCATTTATTGCTTGCTTATTTCCATTTCATAATGTTCTACCATTTATAAGATCTAACTTCCATTAATATTGTTATTTATGCAGTTTTGTATACAATAGAGTTTCGGAAAAGAGGTTTGCCGCATTGTCATACGCTTTTATGGGTTAGCTCAAGAAGCAAAATAACGGATGCACGTCAGATTGATAACTATATCTCTGTAGAAATATCTGACCCCGCTTATGATCCTACAAGATATAAAGTAGTGACCGAGCTAATGATGCATGGACCATGTGGTGTTGCGAATCCCGGTGCAACGTGTACGGAAAATGGAGTCTGCAACAAGAATTTTCCAAAAAATGAACCGCATCGTCCTTTTGAACCACATCCAACAAGAGAGGATAGTTCAGCTGTCGGAACGCCAAAGGAACCAAAGGCACCAACTGCAAAGAGATCTCTCAACAAAGACCTATCACTTGAAGCAAAAAAAAGAACATTAGAACGGTTATGAAGGTATGGCAAAGCAGCATGGCAGAAAACAACAGGAAGCTTAAATTGTTTC
>BQNB010017809.1:5455-17909 GCA_026074375.1 Tanacetum coccineum
CTAATTTTCTCCTCTTGTGCCATTTTGCTCATGGCCTCTTCTTCCAACATTTCTTTTAGAGCTTCTTCATCCATACGGAGTTGATGTAACGCTTTCTCGGTAAGAGGGCAACTAGTCTGTGATGACGAACAACCTATACCTCCGTGTGTACGGCCGAAGTATTTTTCCTGAAACCAAGCCAACTTAGCATCCATTGTTTCTCTCATTGTGTCGCCTTTCCATACATAGAAAGATGCAGCTTGTGATCCTTTTTAGAACTTTCTGTTAAAAGAGTGCTAATCAAAACACGGCTTTCTTGAGAAATGTCGTTGCATTTCTCATAAGCTTTTCTAAGATCGCCCCTGACAGCGCATGAATCTTCGAACTGAAAAGCCAAATTCAAAAGCACATCCTGACGACCCTTATCTTCGTTAATTAATCTCTGCACCAAGGCTTTGACTTCGGAATCAATATAAGGAAGCGAACAAGCCATTTGAAGTATTTTTGTAGTGGTATTTAAGTTTGAAATTTTGCGAGGAATGAGATGGTATTTATAAGACAAAAGGGGGAAGGGGAAATGATTTAAGATCTTGTCATTACTTCAACGGGTATATTCCTAACATTTTGTCGTAGCAGCTAGTCCCAATAACGACACATTCATTTAGGGATACGTAAGGACCGGTTCAAAAGCAAATACTCGCACGTGGGAACGCGAAGACCAGTCTAGGGAAAAATACCCTCACCCATTTACAAATCCGCGACCTACCACAATGTCTCAATTTTGGGACGAAATCGCATAACACGGGGAGGATGTAGCCCCTCGGAAAAATTTAGAACTCCTTGTCATTTTCGCAAGAGCATGTATCACAAGCCGTTTCAAATTGTGCCATTTCTTTCCAATAAAAAATTATCCTTCAAGCGACATGCAAAATTTTACGCTATTGAGGATTATAATAGCAAGTATAAATCGTTATTTTGTTTACGAATCAAAAGGGGTACTTTAGAAAACGCGTAACAATAAGAAATCATATTTTTCACGCTTTGTGAAACAAAGTTGCACGACTATATTATTTTGTGAACCCGTTCATACTTCAATAAATAATTATAAATGGACCATATTTAAGTATTACTAAATAAAATAAGTATACCTTGACGTTTCATTTTCCTCAAAAACTCTATATATACACAAGGTTATCTAGTCAATCAGTAGAAGAAAATTCAAAAATAAGCAAACTAACACTATCATTACATTCTTACACATAATGCCCTACACCTTATATTCTTTCAAAATTTCTTCACATACTACGTCTTGTTTCAACTCTCAATTCAACAATAGTATATATTCTCTAACAGTATTAGAAAAATCAATTATAACAAATAGTATTACATTCATCAATAGTAGATGTAAATGATACCATTCACATGCACATGAAATATCTTAGTAAGCTAGAAATAATGTGAGTATAAATAAGGACTGCATGCACGCTTTTAACTTTGAAAATGAGAAGTAAAGCAATAAAGTTCAATTTGGAGTTTCGTTGAGTCTAAGAGAAAAAGGAGGCGTCTGTTTTAAAGGGGTAGAAACAAGAAAAGGGTCGAGTTCCTTGACACCATCACTTCTCGTCGCCATAGGCAACGTTTGGACTCTTGTAAGTCATTCTCGTAGCATAACATTCATCGCGCCATGTCATTCACCCTTGTAGTCTCACTCGCAACCAAAAAGGGGGGGGGTAACCAAAACGCGTCCGGCTTGGCAAGCTAGCCAAAAAGCCTTGGCATCGCATACTAGTGCACGGCATATAGCCATGCGTAGTTAGCATGCATGCGAAGACCGAGTCACATCGCGCATAAAATAACAACATATAATAAAACTTTCAAACAACGCATCACGCGTATGATCAAGTAACGAACCAAGAAGTTTTATAAAAACCCTAAGCATGTCGTGATCAAATACGTTGGCTCGTTAGGGAGTAATAAACCTTAGGGTTACGAATGAAATGTTGTAGAAACCCTTACATTGTGACCTCGACGTATACAAGGGGCGTGACCAAGTAACCCAAAACAAACCACAATGACCCTTTTTGCTCGCTATGGGTGCGTCACAGACGCTGTTAGGAACGAACAACTCTTGCTTGTTGTTTCGTACCAAGGCCTCACACCTACTCGACACTAACTTGTGTCATAACGCACACCAACGAGCCATGGCAAGTTGCTACTGTTGTTGCAGTCGTGCGTTCCGCAAGGGACGAGAGGGTCATCTTCGTGTCTCAAGATTAAGTCTCCTCGTGCTAACCATGCAACTCGTAAACATGCAAAATAGATAGAAAACTATTATATATAAATGTTGTGGGTATTGTTGCGTAAGAAAAGAAAACCGAAAACAGTGAGTGTAAAAACTCACTGTTGTTGCGTTTGTTGAGCAGCCAAAAAGAAAAAAGAGAAGAAGTAGGACATGCATTTTATATAGATATACATATGATGGGTGATGTGTGAAGGAGAAAACACAACATAAGTGGGCACAACCCACTGTTGGGGTACGACAGAAAACAGAAAAAGGGAAAGGAAAGAAAGAGTAGGCCACATGGGTTATGTATTATATAGCATTAATGCATGTTTCAATTTTTAAAAACTTACATAAACTCTTCCTTGGCATAAGAGGCACTCGAACACGCATGTTGTAAGCCCTTTGGGTCGCCCCAGCCGACATCCAACAAGTTGGCAAGCTTACTAACGAAAAGAAGTAAATTAGAAGATGTAGAACCTTATAAACTACATTTTGACGACTTAGAAATAGTAACGACGAGATCGAATTATAAATGGATAAACGAATCTAACGCGGTCTATATAAATGATTTGACACTAAAAATATTTTAAAGCATGGTCAGATTTTAAAACAAAAGGTTATAAGGTTGAAGGCATAGAGAATGAACATCGAAAAGTTAAATAATGGATAAATACGATTTTAGAAAGTTAAGGAATTTCATGAGATGATATGCAAACTTTAGGGTAAATTGCGTAATTTACTTAATTTAGAAGGACTAAAACTTGTTATATTAAAGCTTAAGGTTATTAGCTGTAAATAAATAAGCTTTATAAACTAAATAAAAGAGTCAAACGAACCGTAATGAATAAAACTGATAATTATACAACTTAATCGACGGCCACGCTATAAATAAATAAACGCGATAAGAAAATATATAAACTTAGTAACTTACAAATGATGTCTACATTTTCCTAAGATATAGGTCGCATGAACCTGTGTAAATATAAGTTACGACGCGTGATAGTGTAAATTCCGGTATAAGATACTTATAACTGTAAGGTCGTCCCTAGAGCCAACGGTTTAACCAACATTTTGAAAACATAAAACGTAATCACATAAACGACAATGCCCTTTTATGACTCATTTGCATAATTCATTTCATACATTAAGATTTGGAATGTAAACTCAGACTTTGTCATAATTACTTAGGTGTTTGACTGAGTCACTATTTGACGTACATTGATCCATTATCAATTCCAGACGATTAACCGACAAGGTGAGTTTTCATAGCCCCTACTTTACTGTTTTAAATCATCTTTTGGGGTGAGAACATTGCTTATTTTTAACAGTTGAACACAAGTACATTTACTGATTTACTATTGGGTCTAAGTCCCTATTCAACCCAACTTGCTATATTGCCCAATTTATCATGAACCGTTAATTCTTGTAAGCGCGAATGTTATGGATAGATCTATCGGGATTGACATCCCTGTTTGTCTTGGACTGACATTAGTCAAGCAAACACAGTTTCATTTGAGTCAGTTACGGATGTCGTGGGTTGAACATCTGCATGGGCTTATCTATGATGATACATGTTAACGCTTCGGTGTCATGAGCTTAGACAATAGTAAATACTTTTCATTGTGATATATAGGATTACTATATTTCATGCTATGGTTATAAATCTTGTGGTTCATCACTATTATCAAACAATAAAACCTATGAACTCACCAACTTTATGTTGACACTTTAGCAATGTTTTTCTCAGGTGTTCTATTTCATGGAATGTGTGGAGTCTGCATTGGTATATTGACATGTAGAGGTCTATCTCTCGTATCAAGTCCTCTTCACGCCATGAAGTCACAATCCCAAATCCAGTCTTTCGCTGCAGTGAAATTTGGGGGTGTGACAAGCTGGGAAAAGTTCATTGGTAGAAGGGAATATGGGGAAGACCTTAGACTGCTTTAGCGGACAATATGACTTTTTCATATCTTGTTCTACTATTTCAGGTCATTTCTTGTAATTATAAACTTGTGAATATGTAAATAAGTAGTGTAGGACTAAAATTAGGCTTATATAGTATTTTAGTACGAATTTTAAGAATTTCTTAGTAAAAGTAGCTTATAACAGATATGCTCTTTTAGGTACTTCACACTTAGGACCCAAAAGACAAAGATTCTATGGATATGCTTCCAATAGGGTATCCACCCATGATGTGTACTCTAGAAAATGAATTCTGGCAGTGACAAATGTTAAATTTAACAAGTGGTATGGGTATGGTCATCTTGAAGAGATTTAAGTTCGAAGATCTGATCAAAAGTTATACAAGTTTATGGAAGGCGACTTTCCACGACTTCATCTTAATGACATCGAGGACATGCTGCTTCTAGTTGTTCAGAACAGACTCAACAATCTCAATGGTGAAGTTATTGTGCACTTTGCTGCAACATTACATATGTTCACAAGACGTATTGTAATCCAGAAGCGCGTGGAAGATCTTTAACTTGGTTTCGAAAGCTACCAGAAGAAGCTCAACATCGCAAGACCACTGACGCACAAGGCTGGCATCTCTGACCTACCACCATATATCGCATTCTCTAATCCTCAAGGTTTCATCTATTTGGACAAGTTGGAGAGAAACAGACTGATGTGTTCTTATGAGCTCTACAAGTTCAGTGACGACACACTCATATCAGTTCAGGATAAACTCAAAGACATGGCCAACAACTTGGAGATGGGGTATATAGGTGTCATGCCTAGAAGAAGATAGAGTAACTTGGACAAGAAACGGTCTCGCATCATGGTAAAAGATATTGATCGTCAGTTGCTGGAAAGAAGGTTGATGAGGAGCTTGGAAAAGTTCGTTGGTGGAAGGGAATACGAGAAATACCTTAGACTGCTTCAGCGGACAATATGACTTTGTCATTTCCTGTTCTACTACTTCAGGTCATTTCTCGTAATTATAAACTTGTGAATATGTAAATAAGTAGTGTAGGACTAAAATTAGGCTTATATAGTGTTTTAGTATGATTTTTTAGAATTTCTTAGTAAATTCAAAAAAATCAAATTAGTGTACTCAACACCATATAATACCCTCAGAAATTGAGGGGGAGCATTAAAATGTTCATAATAAAAGGCTTGATATATAATTAGAACATTTTTCTTCCTAAATAATTTTCCTACATATTTGAATCCATTGATATTTAAAATATCAAGAGATTTGACATTTTTGATAGGGGAGAAAATGTGATTAAAATATATATAACTTGTAAAATAAGATCTTAATGACTCTAGTGCAGCTTCTTCCTTATATGTGCTAAACATTTTCGAATATCGATGCACATATGCAGGGGGGCAATTTTGAAAAGTTAAAAACTATCGAGGTACAAACGTTTTGATATTATATCACAAGTACCTTGGTGGAAATTTCAAAATGGTTTTAATGGCAACTGTTGCAATACCAATAGATCGACCATGTACTTAATTTTATGGAGTTATAAGGTGGTTAAGGTTAGGTATCTGTCCTACGATCCAGCTAGAACCGGAGGGATCTGCCCAAGGATATTCTATTAGATAGAATAGAAGTCCATAGGTATGATAAAAAGGAGAAAAAGTAAGAAAATGGGGATAATGCAGACTAAGACAGAGCTGAGACTGGAATAAACCTAACAAGGTGTTCGTGATGAAGTCTTGGTAAGCATTGAAGGGGTTGAAGAATGAAAAAGAAAAGGTAAATATAAAGGGTGAAAAGAAAGAAGCCCTCTTTACACTTAGGCAAAAACCGAGTCAATACATATGCTATCAAAAACACTAAGCTGTTGTCTGGTGTTGAAGATAGTCAACATGGACCCAGTGATGCGATGCACAATCCTCCCTAGCCACTCAAGGTCTCTCAAAAGACTCTTGTTTCATCTCTCATGGAGATTACACACATTTCTATCAACTTTCTCACTCCGAGTTTGTTGGTATTGAAAAGATAGCAGTCTGCTCCAGCCTCCGATTACTAAAATCAGAATGCATTATCGAGTCTAGAGCCATAAAGAGATCATACATAAATATCATTAGGACACTATTCCAATATATTTATTTTTCATACATTGTGGAATCAAATAATATCTTAAGATTCCTACGCATTATCCTTGTGATATTGCTAGAACATTAGAGTGATACTTAAATATTCACAATGACGATAGAAATCCTTCCAGAGCCAACATCAAACAAGCTCTACGGTAGGTGACTTGTGAGATCCTACATGGATTAAATATGTAACACTGGATATCGATTCGGTCCAGATTGTGAATTGACTGTCGACGAATTTTGAAATGCATAAAACTCTCAATGTGTCGCAAAACTACTTTAGCAAGTGACACGTCGATTGATTTTCAAATTAATTTTTGAGTCAATCAGTGAGACTTTGTCTCTCTGGTTCACTCATACCGTGTTGTTTGCTTTGAGATGCTTCGGTAATGAGAACGGCTAGTGCAGCTGCGAAACCCTGTCAAGGAGATTCTTCAGAATTCTACCTGATCACATGCAGTATTTATATTGATTAACGAGGAACCGTAGTAATTACAACCGTATTCGACGAAGTGACAAAGATACTTTCATCCATATATGTTGTTTATCACTAACCCATTCGTGCAGGTAATCCCGATGGTGGCCGCAGCTGGTTCAGGACAAGTCAAGATTCATAGTCACATGTTCATACTCGACCGACATATGTAAAGACATTATGAAAGCTCAAGTACATGTTTCAAGACTTTCGCTACTCTGATACCGTACGTCCTTCTTGAAGTGACGAAGTGTTAAAGTTAAAGAACTTCAAGAAAGATGAATATACAAGCTTTCAAGCAAGAAAAGTATGAGCATGTCGGTCCGAAAGTCACAAGTTCACAAGATGGCAAAAGATCACAAGATGATGATAAGAGATTATGTTTGGTTGATGATCTCAAGAAGCTCAAAGATCACATGCAAGTCAAGCTTAAAGGAACACGCTTAAGTCTAAAGTCTAAATATCGCTACGCATATCATAAGTTGAAAGATAAAAATTCAAGACCACGAACAAAGACGAAGACATTCATACAATGCTAGGCTTAGAATTTTGTAAATTGAAGTGACCTCCCTTAGGAGGAGATTGTCAGAAATTGAGAAAAGACTCAGTCACTCATAGAATACGTAGCTCGTAGGTCTTAGATAGTTTTTGGAACCTTAAATAGGTAAAAGGGTCAAAGCTCATAGAAGTCCATCAAGGCCCCTATGAGCCGCGACTAGGACATGTATAAATACCCTCTCAATAGCTTGGAGAAGATGTTGGTTGATTTCATTTCTCACACACATAATCTAATATTCTCTCTTTTTTTCTCTCTCTAGAAACCTTCCTTCCATCATTTTTCTCTCTAGTTTCTTCATTGATTGGTTAAGTGTTTAGATAAAACATGTTTTCTACAAATGCAAATTTTTATTTTGAAATAATAAAGTCTTTCCGGGTGCATATACATAGTTATTAAATAATATTTTCTTATAACATTATGTAAAATCTATTATACTTATATAGTTATAATATATGTGTGTGCGCGAGTTTTTACATAAAAATTTTATTATATATTAATATCGATTAATAATTTGTATATGTTTTTTTACAAAGGATTTAACTTTTTTTAATTTGCATAGTGTGTTGATGTTGATATTGTTTAAATTGAATTATTTATATCATGTTTTAGACATTAAACATTTATAATTTGAGAAAAAGGCTTTGCGGATATCTCTATTTAAACTTAAAAGAGTAATTGGATGTATCATTGATAATTAATATGCTTTTAAGCTGCATCATCTATTATTTTCTATTTTATTTTAGTTGATAATCAATATGTAGCTTCATTTTTTTGAAGCATGTATATTGTTGCAGTTTTTAAGTTAAGTACGACTTTTTTAAGTTAAGTACGGCTCCGTTTAACATCAATTCTTGACTCCACCTCTGTAAATAATGATAGTGTGGCATTTCTATGGATTAGTAATGCTATATAACGGAAGTGTATTAACACGATATAGTATGTGTATAGGCATAATTTATTTATTTTAAACAGGTTAGACATATAGTACACATTATAACACAAGCTATGTTACATAGAACAAGTTTTGAAAACCCGTGCTTCACTTCAGCGAGTTTTAAAACGTTTTGTCAAGAAAAAACCGATATCGATATAGTTTGCGTCTTTTCCCTTCCAAACAATTTAGTAAAGTGACTAAATGTACGACAAAACTATGTCATATGGTGATCTCCGAATGCAAAGAAAACTTCGCCAGGTTTCATTCACGTATGAACATTTTACTCCAATACATTTATGAGCAATCGAAATAGTTTTTACTATAGTTTTTCTAGCCCTGCAATAAGCTTGAAGACAGTTTTCATCTAATGTTCCAAAGCCTAAAAGTTTTACACTATAAGCTTCCATTCTACGTAAGCGTCGTGGTATTGGTGATTGTCATAATCCGTCCCACAAACCTGGAGGAAGAAGCGAAGCGAGTGCACATTGGTTAGTCTTGCTTCCAACTGGTTCCAAACACGACCCCACCCAACTTGGTTATGTAACCTTGTATGCAAAAGGTTGTTCTTAAAACTGCTAATGAAAGAAAAAAAATGTGGGAATTCTTTGATCATCATTGAAATTTACATAACATTAATTTTTTTAATGAACACCCATACCATGTTATTGTATTAGATATATACATTGGCCCGGTATATGGTCATTACTAATAAAAAATACACACTATGAGCAACTATTGACTCCATTGTAGTATTCACAAACAATAGTTCTGAGCCATTAACCAAACAACCTTGCTACAACACTTTACTCATATCAACCTTAACCTTTGATGTAATAGTTTAGTGTAAGATTTTCCGTATGTATTTAGGCTGAATAAACATGTGGGTTAAGGCTGCAAACTATGTATGTATTTAGGCTAAAACACAAAACTATTGAAATTTACCCATTTTCACCCAAATCATTTTTATCTCTACCCAATTCAGTTACCAGCTTGACCCGTCCGTCTATACTCTTATAATGTAATAACATTGTGTTGAAAAGATTGGATAAACAGTTTGTACCTTTAACTTTTTCAATATGCTGATCTTCTGTTAAAAATCATTTCAGCATTAGATTTGTAGATTCTGTAAATTTAGTGTGTAAGTGATAACTTTAATATTTTACTAATGCGTTAAAGTTAAGCGGGTTCCATACCTTAAGAAACAAAAGTGTTGCTTGGCGTCGTCTTTTCCCTGATCAACCTTATCAAGTAAACGTCGAACATTAAGAACCCTTAGTACATCTACAGGAGGTGTTTATTTTGGATAAAGAAATCAGCCATTTAACACGAGCAAAGTTTTAGTTGATAATTTAACTTTCCTCAGATCGTTACTCGTAACTTCAGGTTATTACTTTTTTTAACAGTTTTTGCTAGATATGCCTATTGCAAGCACTACTTACACGTGTGTGGAGTTTATCAATTGTCGTGATTTTGATTCGTTAATTTTGTCCCCCAGATTTTAGGGTTATTAGCTTTTCAAAAAATTCAGTATGCTCATAAGCCGGAAATATAAGCTTAAACAAACACCCACCTAAAAAAAAGATTAACCTGGATTTTTTGAAATGGCGTCAATTGCATTTATATTTACAAAATAAGCAAATCCAAATAGTATTTCCTAAAGTACTTACTTCCCCTGGGTATGTGAACTTGTGTAAAATTTGAAAAGTTCATAAGCTCGTATTTGTGGGCTTATAAGATTATCAAGTTGAGGTTATGAACTTAAAAATGAATGTGGCGTCGGGTTAGAAACTTGGTCAATTATCTAACCAAGCACCCTGTTTCATAATTTTTCCCTGTTTTTGCCACTGGTACGATATGTCATGTGAACAAATTACCATATACTAAATAAACATGTGAACTATAATACTTTGGTTTATGTTTGCAGGTAAGAATCTTGATTAGTTTATTGTACCTGTTCAATTGCGCTTTTTCTGACTTGGTGCCAGCTTCCAGTTTGATTTGTATATGTTATCGATGTTCATCTATCGGGGCCTAAAAGCAAGCCACATTTGCACCATAAATCTGCTAAGAATATTAAAAAAGTCAGCATATATAAATGGTTGCTTACGAAAATTGAAGATTGGTATGAATGAAATACATACTGTTTGAGCTCCTTCGGCATATATGATTAGTATTAGCATATCAAATGTTCGGATGTGCTTTTGTTGTTTAAAGTAGGTAAAATCTTTCACATACATAATTCCTCTAATATGTATAAATTTAAGCACTCATAAAATTCAACCTCGAAAAGTTACACGATTCTTAATGATCAGCTGATCTTAACTTATTATTTTTAAAAAGGACACCTGACTTGTACTCTATTCCATCTTTTTTTGTCAAAATAATTCCTTTTCTAGCTCTAGCTCATTTGTCAATGTATATTTTTGGTGCTCATTATGCTTGAGAATAAGAGTATTTTCGGAAGTAGATAAGTACTTACTAAAACAGCCAGCAAGCACACCTCCTCTACCTCATGGCTCGACACCTCACCCAAGATCTGTAAGAACATATAGAATTCAATAAGTCTATGTTAGGAACAAGAAAAGTATCGGTCACTTCCAATATATACTAGTCTTAGCCCGTAGGTTAACATATGATAAGCTTAGTAAGCTAATAAGGCCCAAGGCCTATGGAAGCCTTAGTAAAGCCCATGGTCGGCCTTGTATGTAGCATATATACCCTCTCCATGCCTTGGAGAGGGTGGTTGGTTGGTTGGTTATTTCATTTTCTCATTTCACACACATAATATTATTATCATCTATTCCATATTACTTTCTCTCTTAAGAAACTTTCCAACTATTATCTCCTAGTTCTTGCATAAATATCAAGATTACTAGTATTCCTTCACATTGGTTTCACGAGCCATGGACGTGGTTTTATTGTGTTTTGTTTTTGGTGTTTTGTCTTTTGATTTGTGTTCAAAACCTTTACAAAGAGCAAAATCTTGATTTAAAATTTTTCGGCTTAAAAACCTTAAACTTGTCATTTTTCTTGTTCCTATAGGGTTAGTAACACTAGTTGTACAATATTTTTTGAAAAAAAACCAATAAAAATGTGTCTTTTTGAGTTTTGAATAATTTGGTTTCGTCATAGTTATAACCGAACTAGTCGTTGTAGTTGTAACCGACCAAGTTGTTTTTGTTGGAACCGAACTAGTTTGTTTGTGTTGAAACCGAACTAGTTGATTTTAGGTTGAACCGAACTAGTTTCTTCAGTTGGAACCGAACTAGTTGCTTCTGTTGGAATCAAACTAGTTGATTCAGTTGGAACCGAACTAGAAGATCGAACGAGTTAACCGAACTAGTTAACCGAACCAGTGGAACCGATCTAGTTGTTATTAGTTGGAACCGAACGAGTTGTTATTAGCTCGAACCGAACCAGACTAACCGAACAAGACCAACCGAACTAGTATTTTCCTCTTGAGCCGAACTAGTTTTCAACTAAACTAAGTTACTCCTTTGGGAACCGAACAAGATAACCGAACTAGTAAAGTTTCTTGACAACCGAACGAAGTGCAAACCGAACTAGTAACTTTCAAACCAACACCTAACAAACTCAAATTTCTAAATTTCTAAATTATATAGTTATTTCTTTGACTTGTAAAATCCCGTGAAACATTAACTTGTTTTCCTGGTTTTGTCGAGAATTGTAAAATCCCGTGTAGTTTCAAGAATTATTTCAAGACTCAACAACCACACATTCAAACACAATTTCTTTCTACCACCGATCGATCAATTAGTAATCTTTTTGATACCACGTTATCAATGACGACTCTTGCTGATAAATCACTTCTCTCGGGTGGTGACAATAAACCACCGATGCTTGAAAAACATTTGTATGATTCATGAAAAAGCAGAATGGAACTTTATATGATGAATAGACCAAATGGTAGAATGATCCTTGCTTCCGTTGAGAAAGGTCCACTCAACTAGCCATCAATCACAATGGATGGTGTAACAAGACTTAAGGAATATACTGAGCTCACCCCTGTAGAATCCATTCAAAGCTGATTGTGACATCAAAGCAATTAATATCATTCTCCAAGGACTTCCAACAGAAATTTATGCTCTTGTGAGTCAACATCATGTAGCCAAGGATCTTTGGGAGAAGATTAAACTGCTCATGCAA